>JAOQML010057446.1:0-10080 GCA_027568935.1 Erythroxylum urbanii
CTTGTAAATAGCTTGACTTTTCATAAAAACATACTTAGTAGTGGTTATAGAGCATGAATGAGCAACGAATTATTAATGTGTGTATAAAATTGAAAAGGGTGAATAACTTGACGTTTGGGTCTTGATTAATATGTATGTTTAATCCAGAGCCCCTAGATGCGAATTTTGCATGTTAATGATTTAGAATAACTTGAATGATTATGTTTAGAGTTAAATTTACTTCATTAAGTAAATTTAATGAAGTGTAAATTGCCTCATGTTTTAGGGCATAGTTTGATATATGTTTTGTGATTTGTGATTTTGTGTGTTTGTTGTTTTGTTTGTTTGAGGACAAGCAAATGTTTAAGTTTGGGGATGTTGATAAGTGTAAATTGCCTCATGTTTTAGGGCATAGTTTGATATATGTTTATCTATTAATTTAATCATTTAGTATGTGTTTAGGTTAGACTTGTATTAGATTGTTGATTATTTATGTTTTAAATGTTTTATAGGATAGTACAAGTCTTTGAGCTTAAATATTATTTTTTGAGGTACTTTGATGTGTTTGCTAGTGTTTCAGGGTCAACATCATAGAACTGAACAGTTTTGGATACATTCGGGCCAAAAAAACAGCCACGATCCTAGTATGTCAAGCCATAATGCTCACATAAGCACCTGATTTAGCCCATGATTGTGGCCTGCATGCTACGATCGTGATAGAAGGCTCAGATGTAGCCCACGATTGTGGCCTGTGTCTAGTAGACTCGCAGACACCAAAAAATTTTAAGTTTTGAGGAATGTTTTAGACCTTTCGAACCCTGGAAAAAACCTATAGTTGCTCATAATAGAAAAGATACTTAAAGAACAAGAAAAAGAGGTAGAGAGAAGTTTTTGCATTAGCCATCTTAAGAAACCCTAGAGAAAATTCATCGAAAGATTGAGGAGGAGAAGAAGGAAGAGAAAAGAGAAGAAGAAGTTGACTCGACATACTTCCCAGATAAGAAGTTTCCTGACGTCATTGCCTCCCATCATCCATTCAGATTGTATTTCCTATTTAATTTCAATTTTATTATTGTATGGAATTGGAATAAATAGTTGATGATAGAATCTAGAATGTTGATGATGTTCTGAAGTCACCTTCGAAGTTTTATTCTTGAATTAATGAAATATGATTGTTTATGTTTTTATTGGATTTGTTGTGACTTAATTTTACGATTGCATAATTCGATAATAAACTGTGAGGGTGAATCGAGCAAAAAATGATAAAATTGGGCTAACGAGAGTTAAAGTGATTTAATAGAAATTAGAATTAAATCAAATCAGTAAATTGTGCGAAGAGAGATCATGCGTAGGTTTCCAATAGTTTATTAGAGAACTTCAGAACTAGTTAGAGTTTTAGATAGGTTGTAAATTGAGAGGTTGCAATGTCCATAATTTGATTAGGGTTTATGATTTAGGGTTAATAGTTATAACTCAAGAGAGAGTAATCAACCCTAAGATCATCTAGAACCAACAATATAGTAATTCGTAATCAATTAGGTTAACATTAAGAATAGGTAAAATTCTCTCTCTCAATTGTTCTTTAGGTTAATTCTTGGGTGTGTTGTAATTGCTTAGTAATTAGTATTTTCGTGATTGATTCTTAATTTTATTTTATTGATTAAATTGAATATTCGTTTCAGCTAGCTGCATTTTAAATTTTTTGTATTTAATTATGGCCTTAGATTTTAGGATTAGATTATCCCTCCTCGTGGGATCGACCCTTAGGTACTATGCTAACGAACCGTGCTCTCGTAAATTATCAATGGTTTTTTATTAAAACTTACACACAACTAACACCTGATCAACATGGAAATGCCATGCTGCTAAACTAATAAAAACTTTATAACCAACTAGTAAAGTATTTAAAACAAGCAGCTCTGAAGAGCTAATGGGTATTGGTGATTTAAGTGTGAATCCTCACACCCTTATAGCTAGTGATAAACAAAATCTAGAAGGTGTAGATAATGCCATAAACACTAATAATCCTGAAGCAGACATAATTGTAACAAATCCTATTATAGAGGCAAAAGCTAGTGAAACCCTTGTACCTGTAATGACATTCACAACTCAAACACCTAGTCTTAAAGCTGACTTCAAAATTGTGTTAGGAAGAAAGTATAGTAGGAAGAATAACACATCTTCTTCTACTTCTTAATGTCATAATGTATATGGAACATTAGGGGTTTGAATTCCCCGATAAGAAAGTAAGTGATTAGAGATTCTTAATATCAGTTTGTATATGGAACATTAAAAATTTGAATTCCACTAAAAGAAAGTTATTGGAGAATTCATTATTGAAAATAACCCCTGCTTTATAGGCATTCTTGAAACCAGGATGAAGAAGAACATCAACAACCATCTATCTTTTTTACCAAACAGATAGAGGTCCATTAATCAAGAATATTGCCCTAATGGAAGGATTCTAGTAATATAAAATAGTGATAAGGATGAGATAATTAGCTCTACCATTATTGATCAACTGATCCACTTACAAGTATTTTCTAAACATCTCTGCAAGGTCCTAGATATTTTTGTTATCTATGCTCTCAATTACTACTTTGAAAGACTTTCCTTTTGGAGCAAGTTGAAAGAGCTAGCATATGGTATCAATTCATTTTAGCTTTTGGTTGGTGATTTCAATTCTACCATTAGTCAAGATAAAGTTGAAGGTCATTACTCCAATAGGCCTATTTGTCAAGATCATAAGAGCTTTTTGGCTGATATATAAGTTTTTGATTTGCCTTGTGCAAAGTTCTTTACTTGGAGTAATAAGCATTGTAATGAGACTTCCTTAAGGAAACAACTTGATAGAGGCTTATCCAACTAGCTTTGGTTGTAACATTTTCCTAGCTCTTGTGTAATTTTCCCCAATACAAGCATCTCTGATCACTCTTACATGGTTGTTATGTTTGAACCAGACCTCACTCCTCCAAGTATCCTTTTTAGTTGAATAACTTCATCACATCCATTTCTAGTTTTTAGGATACTATTATAAGAGGCCTAGCTAGTCCTTTCTTTGGTTTCAAACAATTCCAGTTTTTTTATGAAAATTAAAAGCATCCGAGATGAAGTTAAAACCTTTCACAAAGAAAAAAATAGGGAATGCATATCACTTTTTAAACAAAGCCAAAGAGACTCTTAGTGAAACTCAAAGTAGTTTGTATAATAATCCTACTTTTCCAAGGCATCAAAAGGCAAAAAATATTGTTTTAAATAATTATTCAAAAGCAATTAAATTTGACTATTCATTGTTGAAAAAATATCTAGATTTAAGTGCCTTTAAGATGGGGAAAAATGCAGCCTTCTTCTATAGATCTATATCTATAAAGAAAACCTAAAAAAAATTTTCCTCTTGAAAAAATTAATCCTTGCTCTAAACTCAAAGCCAATTCACTGATGAAGCTACCTACTATTTCCAATAGTTATTAGGCTCTCATTCTTCTCATTTCTCTTTTATGGATTTTATTAAGGAAACAGTTCAACATAAACTATCGACTCAAGACATAAAGGCTTTTACATCTCCTATTACTAGATTTGAAATTGAGAATCCTTAAAATTTCTAGCCCCTAACAAAGCTCTAGGGCTAGATGGTCTCAACATACATTTTTTCTTAGAAAACTGGTCCATCTAGACAATTTGGTCTCTAATGCAGCACTAGAATTATTTAACAGTATTCGGTTTCTCAAAGCCATAAATAACCCTTTCACTACCTTATTTCCTAAAAGAGAACAACACAAGTCTTTAAAAGACTACGGGCTCAACTCTTTCTGCAACTCCATTTATAAAATCATCTCCAAAGTGCTTGCTTTAAGATTGCAGTCTATACTTCCTTGGTTGATTGATTTAGCTCAATTTGCTTATATCCTAAAGAAGCAAATTGGAGGTAATATTACACTAACTCAGGAATTACTTAAGCATTACACTGGAAAGAACAACAGGAAGAATTATGCACTTAAATTGATTTTGAAAAAGCTTATGAAAAGGTAGATTGGCATTTCATCATCCATGTTCTTAAAGCCTTCAGGTTCTATGACATATTCACATAATGGATTCATTATTGCATCTCAACTATTTCATTCAACATTTTGGTGAATGGTTGCATTTCAATGCTACCAGACGTATCAAACTAGGTGACCCATCTTTTCATACTTATTTTCTGTGATCTCTGAAGTTTTAAATAGACTACTTACAAAGAATGCCACCAAAAAAGGCATATTCAGGTTTCACTCTAAATATAAGAATCATGGGTTAGTAAGTTTGAGAATTGCTAAAGATATTTTTGTCTGCTTAAAAGTTGACATATCCTATTTGACAAACATTTGTAAAGTCTTCACCAATTTTTCTAGTTGTGTTATCAATAAGGAGAAATCTAGTATGTTCACTTTAGTAAGTGTAACTCCTTATATAGATAGACTTTCACTTATTACTAGTTTCAAGTTAAATCACCTTCCTATCAAATATTTGGGCATTCCAATGTCCTTATTTAAGCCTTAACTCTCATAATTTAAGCCTCTTATTGAAAAAATTAGAAGTAGAATTAAAAACTGGTCTTCTAGAACAATTTCCATAGCTAGAAAATGTCAATTGATCACATTTATTCTCCCATCTATAACCAAAAATTGGACCTCTCATCTTGTGTTCCCTCAGGCTGTGATTAAAGCTAATGAAAAGTTATTTTGCAATTACTTATAGTCTATCAGAAGTAGTAAAACTAGAAGTAATATAATATGTTGTTATAAGGAATACTTGCCTAAAAATCAGGGAGATCTCAGTATTTACATATTAAAAGCATAAATTTTGTTCTATTAATCAAATGGATATAAAGATTAATCCATGAAAAAAAATGTTATGTGTAAGATGGGTATATACATATTACATCAAGGACCAAAATTTGTGAGCTATAAAAATTCCTACAATTGCCTCTTCACTCATGATTTAGCTATTCAAACTAAGATCGAGCATTAGAGACTCATGCATACAAATTGTAAAGAATTGTAAAGACACCTTTTTTTGGAATGACAATTAGACCTCTTTTGGAACCTTGGATTGTGTTATTGAAGCAATTACCCTCAAAGATTTTATACCCACCAATGCCTCGATTGCTAAAGTGTTGCCATATAATATCCTTATCAAACTTGATCCAACTATAAGCATATCTCAATTTCTTCTTTGATACAATTTGGACAGGTCAATAAAAGACTACATTAAGTGGAAACCAACTCCCTCTGGTCTATATACAAATAGGTACAACTGGTCTCTCTTTTGTAATCCTTCTAGTATTGCTCTTTAAGATAAGATAGTGTGGATCAAACATCACTTACCTAGATCTTTAGTCGTATTATGGTGGGTGATCAAAAATAGCTTCCTAACTTCTAATAGAGTAGCCAAATTTTCTCAAATTCCTAATTGGTGTATAGTCTACATATCTTCTGTTAAAAATGTTAAACATCTTTACATTAAACGTCTTTAGAGTAGATAAATTTGGAAAGCAATTCTTCAACTTTGCAATATTAGATGGAACTTGAACACCAAGATGAATTTTGAAGAGGATTTATGGATTTTTATGATGGCTTTTTTCTAGTATATGGGATGTAAGAAACCAAAGGATATTAAATGACAATGTCAGCATCAAGAAGAGACTTTTACAAGTTATACATGACAGAATTAGAGCACATATCTTCATCTCTAAGGAGGAACACTCATTTAATTAATAATAACTCATCAATTGGAGAATCGATTAAGTTTCCCTTATACTTAATAAGATTATTAGAGTCCTTCATATAAACTTAGTTTTTTGACTTTTCTCATATATCACTTGACTTTTATTTTTGGATGCTATTGTACACATTGTGAACGCTTTTTGTTTAGTCTTTGATGGCATTAATATGTTCATTCTTTTCAAAAAAGCGCAGATAAATACAATATCAATAAAATACAAAAATGTGGAAGAGGCATGAATTGGTACTTCCCTGAATAATAAGATTTATAAAGTTCTGAATATGGTGAAGCGTTCATCTAATATTACGTAAAATTATCCTTGCAAAGTATAAACAAAAAGGGATAAAAAGCTAAAAGAAAATTAAAAATAAAGAACATAAAATAAAATAAAATTTTCATTATTAATGTTTAGACAAAAATAAAATAAGAAAATGCATAAATAGTAATAAAAGAAAGAAAAGAAAAACGACAATATAGCATTTAGGTTGTCTTTATATCAGTTATCTCTTAGTGAGTCTGGTATATCAGTTATCATAGGATCCTTGGGTTTCGGACCCTCATATTAATGCAGAGCCGAAGATGATGCAGTTGCTTTAGATGATGGACGGGGTATGGATATCCTAAGATGTCCCACCATCTACACTAAATCCTCCTCCATCCATCTATCATGGGCCTCTCATCTATCGATTTGCTCTATCAATACTGTCTGGTGCACTAGAGTTTGAATATTAGCCCTATGTGCTTCTCCGGTTGAGCTATCTTTAGTTAATCTAGGTGTCTAGGTGGTGTCAGTGCCATAAGTTATTCTGCAATAGCTTACTCCTGTGTTGTGCCTCCTATTTAGGATGGCGACAAGCCTTGTCTTAATAGTGGCGACATTATATTGGGCCAATCCCTTTTTACTCCCCAAGCTTTTTGCTTGTTTGGAAGCCTAATCAAGTGATAAATATCTCCTATTGCCTGATCAATGGTAGCCATTTGAAGACTGCTTTCCTCCTTAGTAATCACACCACATATTGACCGATGCAAATAGTCTTTATCTTTCTCTCTTTAATTTGACGCTTGAAAAAATAGGCCAAAGTATGCCTTAGGTGAATTGACATCTTTTTGCCCATACTCCATAAATAAAGGACATCCTGGTTACTGACAAATCTGAAGTTGTCACCCTACCCACTCAATGTATGACTTAGGATCCTGTGGATGCATTTAGGCATGGGGTCTCAAGGGGTTAATGCTTTGGATTTTTTAGGGTCATACTCATGCTCTTTGCTAATGGTATCCTAGATGTATTCAAGAGACATCCCATAAAGAAAGTATATCCAAAGGCTGTGTATATTCTAGTGTCCTAAAAACTCTTGGTCATAAAGACCCATCATTATCAAGAAATTTGAGTAACTCATCTTGATCATCTCCCCCGATATCTTAAATAAATTATGTTTAGCCAGTTCTAATCATAGCAAGCTTTTTTATGAAGAATATGGAGAGTACCTTAAGCGCAAGCTCCCAATATAAGGGCTCCATTATCTCGAAGAAACTAGACCACACTCCAATACTAAGTATGTAACATGCTACTCCCATAGAGCATAATCCCAAACATATCAGAGGATATTCAAGGACATACTCTACGGAATCACATATTACACAATCAAATTAACTAGATTTTAGACATCGAACATATCATAAGCATTCAAAATATTCATTTCTTCCCATTTCTTTCACAAACATATAAGGTCACATAAGACAACATAAATCTGAATCCATCATATACATCACACATCAGTTTCAAGTTCAATCTCAGTACAAACATATATTGTGTACTATGATATGTGATGCTAATGCAAAAGACTCTAACTAGACTCTGCAGATTTATCTGATCAGACCTTTGAGCCATTTTTGTCCCTAAAATGTAAATACTAAACTTTTACTAGATCGCTTTAGTAGCTACAACTCTCATGAACCTAAAAAATGCAATCTTGATGAGTTTGTGAACTCAGTGAGTGAACCATTATTGATTCACTCACACAAGTCATATCACAATTTATTACACTTCAGTAAGTATATCATATAAGCCAGTATTGCATATCACATCACATTCTCCATTGACTCCAGCTGTATTTCACTATTTCAAAGCAATTCAATAAATCATTTCAATTCAATCATATGATGCATGTATGGATGTATAATGTACATATGTTTTCATTCTCATTTTGTTTTATTATGACCAAATGCCTATTAATGCAATTTGCTGTCCCATACCTATTGTGGGTACCGAGTTTATGGCTAGCTCATACCTATTGTGGATAATAATTCCATGCTATTGAAGCCTAAGGCCTTTTTTATAATTATGAGCTCAAACTCTTTTCTACACATCGGTCACTCCTGGTCATAATTCCTTTATCTGATTATCCATTTCAATATGATGAGATGTATCATTTCATATGTTATGCTTTTATTACCTTTCATTTCGGTGTGCTTATGCCATATAACTGACTCCTCAGACCTAAGTCTAGCATTTATCAATCAGTTGTACATACATTTCATATTAAACATACGATTCACACAGAAGCACATATAAGTGAGTTTACACATCTAAGTTGACTCACAGTACACTCCAAAAATGTTATTGCCTCGATGTTTCTGTAATGTCTGGATGTTGACAATCACTTTGTGCGTCAATTATCATGCAATACATACACACATAGTTCACAAATCACCTTATTTAATCATATAAATATATAATCATACATAGGTATATGTTTCATGTTCCAATGCATGCTCAATTGACTTTCTGGTATGTAATCTTATGCATAGATCTTGGCTATTTAATTTGTGTTTATACACCCTAAGACCATTCAAACATTACAGCTTGTATGCTATCATTTTGCAATCAAGTTTATACATTTAAGTTAGCTTGATTTACTCCAAATTCATCAATTGTACATTACACTTATCTTTGTACCTTTTTATGATAAAAAAGCCTTTTATAAAATACTCACAATTGTTACTTTTCTAGAATTTCAGCAAGCTAGATCTATACATTCACCAAACTTTTTCCAGCAATATATATTCATACATTTACCCAATTCTCATTCATAATTATCCCATGTTCTCCAATTCATTCATCCATACCTTATACACATTACTTATGTCCTTAATATCATGTTTGCATTAAAAGAACACATTTATTCCTTTATCAAGTCACAACTTCCAGCTTTGAATACAACCACATCAAAACACTCCTTCTTTAGGTTATGACATCAATTAACTACACAAACTTATCAAGATCTTAACCAATTAATCAAGTAACAATCTAGGCTCGAGCCTAGATTTACTCAACTCCAAATATGCCAATTTAGAGTGAATGTTCTTAGTTGGTTCGACATATACACAAGGCTAAAATTAAAATTCCAAAATTTGTCACCAGCATTACTAATGTGTCTAACATTACTACCTTCAACATTTAACGAATTTTACAAGCTTGGAGACATTAATAACACCTGAAATTTTCCATATTTCATGTCCTTTAAAGTTACTTTATTTCAAGTTAATATAACTTTCATATTGGTTACACTAAGGCTTACAAAAATTTTCACTTATGTCATTAATAGACACTTTTTACAAACACACCTATAACTCAAAATTTCCAAATTTGAAAACACCTTAATAACATATATCTTTAGCATGAATTTCTCATCAATTATACTTCAAATCCCAACTTAAATCATCCTTACAACATCCCATAAACTATTGTTTTCGTACATGAAAAAATAGAACAAAAAATTACGTATTCATTCTTCATTTTCCAGCACATCTTTAACACTAATACCACATTCAATCCATCCCTAATTAGCCATAATAAAATTTAGCTAACATATAACATAATAGGTTAGTATTTCACTTACTTAATTAGTTTGAATGCTATTGAATACAAAACCAATTCACTAGTTTTATGCTAAAAAATATAAGTATACAGTGTGTAACTTGGAGTAAAGAATAGATAAGGACCCCTCAGAGAATGTGTTCAGACACTACTTAATTCAGGCTACTTCATTTAAGAACCAATTTTAATGAATATAAACTAAAAAATTAAATTAAATCAAATAACTAACCATGAACAAATGATAAAGTAAAAGTGTAGAAACTTGGAATTCAAGATCTAACTATTAGAGATCACTTATCTTATTTCCCTCCTACCTTGTTAATTGAATTGTGCCTCACCTAAGATGTCCTAATGTATTAACTATCCTCTCTCAAGGTATAATTGATTATCCCTAGCCAAATTAAATGGAAATGATTAAGCAATCTCTCAATCTACAGAATCAGTCCACCAATTCAACTAGT
>JAOQML010057477.1:0-10078 GCA_027568935.1 Erythroxylum urbanii
ATGAGATGCCTCGATTTACCACACTCTTGGACCCGTTTCTCTGGTCCGACCCGTTCTCTGGAAACGGGATGTTACAGTTAACCTAATAGCAACCAACATATGCACAAATTGAGAATAACTTCTCTGAGTTTAATATCAATAAAAACCTTCAAAGAATGAACAATAACATAAAGCAGATACTCATCTTTAGAATTTGGAATAAAGGATACAAGACAAATTGCTTTTAGACAAAAATGACAGAAGCATTAGAAGGAAATATACAATGAATCACCAAGGAATATGAAAGAACATACCTTCACAAGATTAAAACACAGCTTATGGCAACATTAATTAACTCCACATCACTTTCGTGCCCTTTCCTTCTGGTCATGAATTCAACTTATCTGGAACCAATGTATTTAAGTTTTCTTTTAGAAATTAAAATTTTTCATTGAAATATTAGAGAAGTGAACAAATGGACAAGGACTCTCCCACATGGGATAGACCCACTTAAAATAATGGAGCGTCTTAGTTAAAGCAAACGTCATTGTTTGGAACAAATTAAAATAACAGACATTTTACATTTAGGTTATAACTACCCTTAACTTTCTCAACTCTTCCTCACCTCCTCATTTTTGGAAAACAGAGGTGGAACTCTAGATGTAGGCTAGTGATTTGTCTCCTCTGATGATTTCCTTCTCTTTTCTCTGTAGCAAGAAGCTCTCTTCTCAGGTAATATACTCATCTTCAACTATTGCGATTCCTTACTAAGATTAGGGCTTAACTAGGTTGTTCCCCGTACTCTTCAACTTTCTTTCTTTTGGAGGTCTAGAGATTCAGCTCATTAGTGATGAGTCAGAAGGGAAGATCTCCACTCAGGTAAGATTATTAACTTAGATTTCTCCCTTCTTGTATAACTTTGGGTCTTCCCGAATAACAAAGCCAAAATTTGGTGGATCTATAGTAATCCTTCATGAAGCTGCTACTAATGAGGCCAACTGAGAATGCCTTTTCATTTCCATCAGGTGAGTACCAAAACCCCTTTTATTTCAGTAGTATAATGTAAGTAAATGAAGAGTAAATATGCATGATTACTTTCTGTCCTATTCTGAACTGAAACCAGGTAGTATGATGTTCTGAACTGAACTAGTTGAATGTTACTATTTTGAAGAGTAGATGATGAACTATGCATGATCTCTTTCTGAACTATTCTGAACTAAACCCAAGTTGTATGATAGGGATTACTGAACTATTATGGACTGAGCTAGGTTGAATGAAACGTACTAGAGTAGTATACATTAGTAAGAACAGTAAGGATTATAATCTCCAAGTGAGAGCTATACCTCTACTACAGTGCAGGTTTAACTGATTTATAATTAGTAGTTCCCTTATGCTAGTAATTGAGAGATCTATAAAAGAGGTTAGAGAAATAGATTTCTCCTTAAACCTTCTATTATTCCTCTCATTCCATACTGCTTAAGTACATGTAGCCACCGAGATCATTAATATATCCTTATCAGTTCTAGAAATATGCAGAGGAGATAACTGCAGTAGGATGTCAAAGAGTCTACAATAGTTAAACTCAAGGACACATATTCTAGAGATTTTAGTCCAAAGATCTTTAAAGAAGATACACTCAAAGAAGAGGTGTTCACTAGTTTCATCCTCTAGATTACAAAGGAACAAATCTTAGAGGACTATCAGCCTATTCAAAATGCTAAGTCTGTCTAATATAGTTGGCCATAGAAGAAAGCTAACATTAGGTCTAAGAACTTTGTTCCAAATTTAGGGATACCATCCTACTCTGTTTACTATCCCATCCCTAAACTTCTCAGCTTCCCTCATAGTTATTTATGAAACTGGAATCTCATACCATAAATAGATATCACTCTCTTAGAAGCTTCTAAATTGCTGAATAGACAAGAGTCTTATCTCATTTAATGATATCAACCAAGTTTCATTTCTAACTATTTCATAAAGCTTTGTTTTCTTAGGGATTCTCTCTCATAGAGTTATAGCTAACGGATTTTGAACTAAAGCTCCTTGCCCTGTCCAATTGTTAAACCATAAGGAAATTCTTTCTTTTATCCCTATATGGTAAGTAATGTGCTGCTGAACTTTTTCCCTCATTCTTAGAATTTGGTTAAAAAACAAGAGTAGCTATCTTTGATCTTTAGAGCCCAAAGACTCTCACCTTTTAATATATAGATGTGGATCCATTTGATCCATACTAATTGTTTTTCTCCTAGGATTCTCCAAATCCTCTTAGTCATAAGTAACCTGTTTTTCTTGCTGATTAAATCTAGTCCTAATCCTCCTCCTTCTTTCGATTAGCATATAGTCTTCCAACTTACTTTTTCTATTCCTTTGTCACCATTTCCTTTCCTAAATCACTGGACAATATTTCATTTAAACATCTTGTCCCCAAACCAAGAACAGAAACGGAAGCCTTTCTATTCACTCCCCATTCTCTTATAGAAATTGCTTCATTAATTTTTCAACTATTTTAATAAGCCCTTTGGAGAGAAATAGGTATGAGCACCAGTAAGTTTGCATCGACATAATTACAACTTCAGAAGTTGAAGTTTCCCTCCATAGGATAGGGCTTTATTTGTCCATGACCCCAATCTTTTCTGGAATTTTTCAAATAATGGGATACATTCACAAAACCTTAGCCTCTTGGATTGAATAGGAATCCTTAAATAAAGAAAAGGAGGATCTTTGAATTCCATTTCTGTAGCCATAGACAAGGCATTAGAAAGGTGAGATGCACTTTTGTAGAGCATCAAATAACTCTTTTGAAGATTAATACAAAAACTTGACAACTCCTTGACGAGATTGAGTGTATTCATCAGAAAAGAGGCTAAATGAACATTTTCTTTGCTTAAGATAATAAGGCCACCTACAAGACATAAGCTTGTTAGAGAAAGTTTTTTACATTTAGCATATTATCTAAATCTGGAGTCCTTAGAAGTATTATGCTTCAACATTTGAGTAAGGAGCTCCATACAAATTAGGAATAGATAAGGGGATAGAGGATCCCCTTGTCTTAGTCCTTTTTTGTCTTTAAACATCTCCAAGGGGCTCCCATTTATCATAATTCCATAAGAGGCGATAGTAACGCACTCTTGAATCCACATTATGAATCTTTGGGGAAATTTCATGATTTCCATGGTTTGTGGTAGAAATTTCCAGTTCAAATTATCAAAAGCTTTCTATAAGTCAACTTTGATAGTGCAGTTTTGAGGGCTTTGGTTTTGATTATACCCTTTCAATAGCTCTGCTACTAGTAGAATATTATCCCCAATATCCCTGCTACTTATAAAAGCTCCTTCATTCTCATTGATGAGTAAGTGTAGAACCTCCTTTAATTTATTTGCCAGAATCTTGGTGATGATCTTATAGAGGAAATTGATGCACAAAATAGGTCTGTAGTCACTCCAAGAGGTCGGGTTGGAGTTTTTAAGGACTAAAAAAAGGAATGTCTTGTTAATCTCTTTAAGCATTACCCCTTTTAGGAAAAATTCATACACAACCTCCTTAACTAGCTCTCCCACATAACTCCAGATTTTTTAATAGACATTCAAACCATTAGGTCTCGAAGCCTTAGAGCTATTCATATTGAAAATAACCCTCTCTATTTCTTAATCTGTAACTAGTTTGATTAACCTAGAAGCCTTCTGTTTAGGGATTCTTGTTAAAAAAATCTACCCAAGATCAACTCCAAATCCTATTGGGGAAACTTTTGAACCTAATAGGTTTTTATTATATTTCATGGCTTCCTTAACAATTCCCTCTTGCCTAAACACAACGCTACCTGCTTCAGTTTTAATAGAAGTGATTCTATTAACATTCTTTTGAGCTAATACAAAGTTAAAAAAGAATTTAATATACTAGTCCCCATCCTTTATCCAATTAACTCTAGCTCTCGATTTCAATAGAGAATAATTATTATCCACCCATTGCAAGTAATTATTAAGGGCTTCCTTTTCAACTGTAGCTAGAGAACCATCTGCAAGATTATCAGCCAATGCTTTCTGTATATTAGAAAGATTGTCTCTAGCTAATTCTAAATCCTTAGAGATAGTCTTACCTCTCTTTAAATTGAAGCTCTTCAACTCCTTTTTAATAGCCTCGACCTTTTATGTCGCAACTTACTCCCATAGGACATATTCTTGAACATATCATCGGTATTCGAGAATAGACTCTATGAGAGTGATGCGCTAGGGCAGTCAGTCAATCGTACTCATTGTAAAAAAAAGTTTCAAGCGTCACACACATACTTTGGAAAACTAATAATCAAAAATGCACATTTTATTCATAAACATATTCAATTTACAAATGTTACAATCTATATACATATCATCAGAATTTCAGTAGTCACTTGGCCCACTACAAATACAAAACACTTTTAGTCATAAAGTCATTACATTACAGAATCATTCATATACACATTGTACAGTATTTGTTAATACACATTTTAATATAAAATAATGAATTACAATACAGAAGCGAATTGATCCCGACCTCTATCTCTTACTCAAATGCAGTGGTTAGACTCCAGTTGGTCTAACTGGGTGTCTCTTCTGAGCTTGAAAAATATGTTGGAAATTTTGGGGAGAGTTTGGCAAACTCAGTGAGTGGACCATCTTCGATGGCTCACTCAATCACATAACACATAAATTCATGTAATCACGTAATTCACATCATTTCACTAATCAATATGGTGAATCACCTACACTTCATATTCACTTAATTCATATTTCACATAAAAAATCATTCAAAGAATTTATTTAAATTATTTAAATCATACATATCAAATAAATATGCAATGCTCTTGAGACTCACTTTCAATTGTTATTGTTGTGACCGAGTGCTTAAAACTATCCTGTATCCATTGGAGATATTGGGCTCATTAATAACTATCCCTTATTCATTGAGGATACAGGGCTCATTTTATATAGTGAGCCAGAGGCTCTTACTACATTCTGAGCTTTAAGCTCTTTTTCACGTTCTAAGCTTTAAACTCTTTTTCTGTGGCTACTCTAGTCACAACAGCCTTTATGTTGTCATGCATTCATGTAATGAAATGCATCACATGTATTTAATCAATCAATTATGCTCAATTTTACACTTTCACATTCACGTTCACATTCTCATTCACATTTATCATCGAACCTTGGTCTAGCATTCAACATTTAAGTTGAGAATCACTATTCAGTCAAATTCACATTCAATGAGCACTTCTAATGATTTTTACAAAAATCAAATACCTCGAACATTTATTGTTCGGAATCAGCACATTCACATCACATAATTCAATACACAATTTTAAAATAGAACAAACAATGAAAGTGAGAAGACCATCTAGGTCGACTCATAGTATGCTCTAGATTAGCATTAGCTTGCATGATCCGGAAACAACTGGATGATGATGTTCTATCCTATATATCAACATTATGCAATACACATATTGCACACACATTATTAATTGCATAATCACATAAACATTCAATTTTACAAATATTTATATGTGTAATGTATAATTCATGCTCCTATTAACAATCCCAGATATATTTCCTTTATTTATATCTTATAAGCAATTATTAACATCTTTCAATCATTCTTTAACACCCAATGCACTTTACTCACTTTACTCACCTCATTCATCATCAGCTAGGTTCACTTAAGATCTCATTCAAGCCTAATTACCTCATACAGAAGCACCCTAGCATTGGTTGGTTCAAACTTCACTCAAAAGATGACTCTTTTTCTCCATAAGTCTGGCCACAATCGTGGTGTCCCTGCCACGATTCTGATAAAAACATTTTTTGACCAGGCCACGATTATGGGGTATGGCCATGATCATGATAGAAACTTTATTTTGTTAGGCCACGATCATTGGATAAGAGCCACAATCATGCCCTGTACTTTTCCTCCTTCATCTACACGAACACTTATACAAACATCAATTCTACTCCATATTTTCTAAGAAACCTCATAAAAGGAAGAAGAAATAGATGTAGAAATAGAAACAACTTTCGGAATGAAGGGCACTAAACAGGAACAAGAGGCATCCACTAAAGAAAATCCTGCTTCTTGAATTCATACACATTAATGCAATTTCATTTCATGCTAATTATACTACCCATTTATTGCATTAAACTCTCTAATCTTTACTCATTTGATTCAACATTTCCTACTTAATCTCTTCATTCATGAAATCCTATTCTTTTTCCATAATTCCTCATTGATAATGCATCAAAAAATTCATTCACTAAGTTATGTCCTCATTTAACACTATAAACATTTCACATTTATATGTATTGGCATCAAACATCCTCTTCCTTAAAGTATGACATGAAGATCAATCAAAACTTATCACACATTTAACCAACTTTTCCAACATCAAATTATGTTTATTTTAAGCCCTAATTAAGTCCAAAAGCATCATAGTTATATACCTCATTCTTAATTGGTTCAACCATTGCATAATTAAAACATTACCATGAACAATTACTGCCTAGGACAGATTTTTAGGTCAGTTTTGTATGACCATTATGACCTAGAAAATAAGGTATTTAGGTAACACCTTCTTCTAAAAAAATGTTCCTCTATGTCTTAAGTTTCTAATGACATCAAATTCATACAGTTTGGTTCAGTATTCTACAAGTTATATCCAAAATACTACAAACTATTCTCATACCATGACAGCACACAGTTCTCAACTTCAAGCCAAATTTCAATACCCTTAAGGATAAAATTCAAATTCAATTCCTTCATGAAAATTGTAGCCGTATTTATCTAGTTTAATATAAATTAAAAATCGTCCCATTATAATCTACAGATCAAGATATAGCCAAAATACAGGTGCATGTTCAGTGAAAACACTGCATCTAATATATTCCGGCACACTTCATCATCATTTTTGTCCTAGTTCACCTCTTTTGCTTAGTCTATCTTTTCTACCTTAATTCATCATCATTTATCTTTCATTCTTAACTCCATTTCATCCAAATATCATCCACACACAAATCAAAAACTATGATTGATCATAAACACCAAAAACAAGACATATTCCTATACACTTTTAACATTAATTTTTTGCACATTTTTCTACCTCATTTACACCTTCTGTTTAACCCTAACTATCAGTTTAATTCATCTCAATTAAAGACACCAAAATACACCCTTTTTCTTAACTCAAAACACATAATTTATCATGTAACATCCCATTACCTATGAGAAGGTTGGAATCGTAAATAGGAGTGTTCAGTGAGAGGCAAGAGATGCATTTTTATGTTCACGCATAATATGACCAACTCATGCAAGTGAATAGTGAACCTTTCTGCACATGAATTTAAGTGTACATGCATTCATGAATAATTCTGGGTAAAATTGGATTGAATTGTGAATTTTTTAGAATTTTGAATGTTTCTGCATTGAAAATATTATTGGTTAGTAGAATTGTGAGATTTATGAATTTTGGTGAACTTAGGATTTATTTTGTAATTTATAAAATATTATGGAAAATAGGAAAAAGAAGAGAAGAAATCAAATGAAGATTTGGAGATAGTTGGATTGTAAAGATGAGAGTTAGATGGAGATGGTTCAAAAGAAACTAAGTCAGAACTTAGACCTTAGGAAAGTGACAAGTGTAAAGTTGCTTTTATCATCTGTCAGAAGTAAGTTTGAGTAATCCGAGAGTTAAAAAAGGGATTGGTACTTTTCCTAAGTTCTTTCCCTATTATCATCTTCTTCAAATTTCTTCCCATACATAGAGTTTTCCATCAAACTCCTTCTGAGAGTTAACTCTGATTCTCCATATCCCTCACCATTTCTTTTACTCCTAAAGTGTTTCTTCTGCCTTAAAAAAACCAGAAGTTGGTTAGTGTTCACAGAGGAGTACGTGATTTTGTATAAAATTAAGGCTTTAGGGATAGTTGAAGATCTTGGAGTTTTTCAACAAGAAGGTAGTGAAATAAATATGATGAGTTATTGTCATCTGCATAAACATGTCATTTACATATCATTATATTTTTTAACACTATGATAAAGGGATGAAAATTTGGAGATATGGTGTTATTTGGGTTTTGATGGATTATTAGTGATCAGGTGTTGTGAAATGGTTCTTGGAGTTGAAATAGAAATAAAATGATGTATACGATTAGTGTAGAGAGTTAGATATGGAAAGGTGATATGCTCTATTTCTTCACAGAGCATGTATGAATACTTAGGTGTTTATATGAGAGCTGATGAAGACTTAGAGAGGTCTAAGAGCACCGACGTTTCGTCTGTAAAGACTTAGCGTCCGTGTTTTATCATCTGTGGTTGACTATTCTATCGTCTGAGTTGACCACTTAACGTATGTGTTTGATCGTCTGTGGTTGACTATTCTATCATCTGTGTTGACCACTTAGCGTCGGTGTTTTATTGTCTGTGGTTGACTATTCTATAGTCTGAGTTGACCACTTAGTGTATGTGTTTTATCGTCTGTAGTTGACTATTCTATTATCTAAGTTGACCACTTAGCATCTGTGTTTTATTACCTGTGGTTGACTATTCTGTCATCTGAGTTGACCACTTAACGTCTGTGTTTTATCTCTATGGTTTACTATTCTATCATTTGAGTTAACCACTTAGCTTCTGTGTTTTATCGTCTGTGGTTGACTATTCTATCGTCTGTGTTTACCACTTGGCGTCTGTGTTTTATCATCTGTGGTTGACTATTCTATCATTTGTGTTGACCACCTAGCATCTGTATTTCTTATCCTCTGTGGTTGACTTTACTTCATCTGTGTTGACCACCTATTGTCTATGTTTTGCTTCCGTCTATGTTTCGCTTTGTCTGTCTTTGTCTATCATATGTCTTTTGCTTCCATCTGTGTTTCACTTCGTCTGTCTTTGAGATTTCGTCTGCCTTTAGACATTTCGTTTGTCTTTTGGCGTATCTTCTGTCTTCTGCTTCCGTCTGTGTTTCACTTCGTCTGTCTTTGATATTTCGTCTACCTTTAGCCATCGTCTATGTTTTGAATATTCGTATGCTTCTGTTTTGTCTACTTTTGCTTCGTTTATTTTCTGCTTATATGACCAAATTATATAAATTACACTCTCTGATTAAACGTGAATAGTAGACTCGAAAGTCAGAGTTTGGAGAAAAATTTGAAAAGGCTCCTTAGGTTATGAAATTGGATTAAAATGGGTTATTGAGGTATAAACCCTACGACCAATGCTAGTTAAGTGAGTTTTGATATTTGATTGTGGTTATGATAACCTTGATGGTAGGATACCCGGGATTGTTATGAATATGCATTGTACATAATTCATTTCATATATGAGCGTTAATGAACATGCATAATTGTGCAAATAGTGATATATGTGTGTATTATTTTGTTATAGAGGAACAGTTGGAACGTCAACTTCTAGACATTATCGGCACTTCCAGGCATTAGCCTCGGGAGTAACTAGTGAGTAACCTAGACGGTCTCACTTAATTTCTGGTTGTTTAAAGTCTGTTAAAAATAATTAAATGAATGTGGCTTGAATGTTAATTCCAGACATGGAGGTCCGATGACTGTGATATTGGATTGAGATATTGAAATGCTACTTGTATGTGAATGAGATAAAACAAATGTGCATTTGATATGAATTTGTCATTTAATTCTCAATGAAAGTTGAATGCCAGACTTAGGTCCGATGACTCTAAAATTTTTTCTGAACATTCATATAAGATTATGATATATGAGGTATTTAGAAATTATTGCATTTCATAAAATGCATGCTCAGATAAAGGCATTGTGACTTGAATTGCCATTATGAAGTGCTTCCACGTAGAGCTTTGGTCCCTGATTTTTCTGATTTGGCACGTAGAGCTAAGCTCCGTGATTATATCTGATTGAGCCCTGTAGGCCAATATTAGTATAAGTCTGTGATAGGCACTCGATCACAACAATAATAAAGAAAGTGAGTCTCGTGTGCATTGCTAATGTAAGATCTGAATGCTTATAAAGTGTTAAATGTATAATGTGACATGATTGATTAAGTGTATGTGATCCAATGTGATTATATGTTATGTGAAATAATGTGATGCATGAATTGA
>JAOQML010057527.1:0-10076 GCA_027568935.1 Erythroxylum urbanii
GTACAATCATATGAATGTGCAAAATAAATGTGTATGTCACAATTAACTTATGCATGATGTGCATTTTCCTAATTTCACAATACTTTCTCCTAAATTACTACTCTACCCTTAACATGGGTATCGGGATGTTACAAGGAATGGAGTTACTTCCTTAGCTTGTACAAGCATTTTTGTTTCACTAATTACGAGTATTCTAGATACGTCTTAGTACGGTATTATTTAGACTGCAAGAGTAAACCAAATTCTAGAGCAAGATTTGATAAGTAATGTTCAACAAATTGGAATTCATTTATCAACAGATTTTTTCTTCCATTTGATTTCATTTCAATAATTCTTTTAGTTGCTTTGATAGGTGCAATTATAGTGGCTCGTCAATAATAAATCTTTAGAATTGTCGATTGTAATTAAAATTAAACTTCGTTCTATCTTATCACATCCATTTTATTTGAAATTGATTTGAAGATTATTCATGTATAAGTTCTCTCTTTCGCTATCCCTATCCTATAGGTACAATGTTTGAATCAGTAGAGAACCTCTTCTTCTATATCTGTATGAATTGATATTATTACATTCCAATTCCTTCTCGACACCTCCCAAGTAAAATCTTGAATTGGATCCCAAATTAATGGGTTAGTGTAAGCTTATCCATGCGGTTATGCACTCTTCGAATAGGAATCCATTTTTTGAAAGATCCTGGCTTTTGTGCTTGGGTAGGTCTCTGAGATCCTTTCGATGACCTATGTTGTGTTGAAGGGATATCTACTTGATCTGATAGATTGCGTAAAGCATACGACAACAACGGAACTGGGGAAAATATATAGAAAAGACAGTTCTTTTCTATTCTATTAGTATTAGTTAGTGATCCTGGCTCAATGAGTCCTTTCTTCCGTGATGAACTGTTGGCACCAATCCTACATTTTGTCTCTATGGAATGAGGAGAAAGGGGCTCAGCGAGAAGAGGATTGTACCATGAGAGAAGCAAGGAGGTCAACCTCTTTCAAATATACAACATGGATTCTGGCAATGCAATGTAGTTGGACTCTCATGTCGATCTGAATGAATCGTCCTTTCCATAGAGGTTAATCTTTGCCTGCTAGGCAAGAAGATAGCAAGTTACAAATTCTATCTCAGTAGGATAGACAGGTATTTTATTTATATTACTATGAAATTCATAATTCATAAATGAAGTAATTAATAAATGAATAGTTAATGGTGGGTTACCATTAGCTTTTTTTTTGTAGTGACAAATCTTGTATGTGTTCTTAAGAAAAGGAATTTGTCCATTTTTTGAGGTCTCAAAGGGGTGTGGAAACACATAAGAACTCTTGAATGGAAATAGAAAGGATATATAAATAGTATATAAAACATAGTATATATGTGAATTATGAAAAAAGCGGGTAGCAGGAATCGAACCCGCATCGTTAGCTTGGAAGGCCAGGGGTTATAGTCGAAGTTGAGTCATCATCTTTAACATCACTAATTCAAAATCGAATATGAACTTTGATTCCATTCGGTTGCTTCATAGAATATGGAAAAATATCTAGGTATAAGGTATGAGAAAAAAAAAGGACCCATAACATCTATGTCAGCCTTTCGCTATCTTAATGCATTCAAAACAACGCACTTTCTAGATGATCCCTTTAGACACGAGAGAGATTTTAATAATCTTTCTAGTTACTTTGTTCTTTATTTCTATTTGAGAGAATCTTGAGGAAAAGCTTTTTGTTTCTACCAAGTTAAAACAAGATGTCAATGAATATAGTAAACTAAAGCCATCCTTTAATAATTAAATACTTATTTTATTGCAATCTCGATTATACAAAGAAAACAAAAAATGGAAGGTTTAGTTATGATTAGAAATAAACTTTTCTGTATTTATCTTATCCATAGATCCTTTACTCATACTCATTCAATTAAGAAGTATATATATATAAGCACCCCTCTTCGCACCACTTCCACTTTCTATATTAAATAGAAGGCTTTTAGTTGGAGGCTCTATAAAAAGAGCTCATAGTTGTTGATCGCCCTTATAAAATTCCTATGAGGAGTGCTATGGTATACACTATAGTTTTCGATTTGATGTTTATAGCAAATATAGGTTGACCGGGAAAGGGGAGTCCCCTTGGGGTACTCATTCAATTGGGAAGTATATATATATATATATATATATATATAATTGAATGAGTACCATAGTTTTCGATTTGATGTTTATAGCGAATATAGGTTGACTGGGAAAGGGGAGTCCCCTAGGGGTAATCATTCAATTGGGAAGTATATATATATATATGCTATTAGATGCTTTAAGCCCAAAATTTAATTAGATCACTTTAATTTGGCTCAAACTTAATGACAACCCATAATATACATATAAGCCCACAAATTAATTGAAATTTATTCCAACACTTCATATAAAACTTAAATAAAGAAATGTGTTTTTTAGCTTTGTCAAAATTTTTGACAAAAAAGATGCACAAAAATTAAAATAAAATGTCAAATTTTATAATCTTTTATAATAGTTACAAAAAATATAATGCTCTAGCTCTGTCTTATTAAAAACCTTTGTTCAAACAAACTATTTATAAACATTTAGAAATTTGATGGACAAAAATATAATTAATTAGGTGTTAGCGACTAAGTCACTACCGAAGATGTAAAAATATGAAGAAGTTAGTGGAAAAGGGCATAATAGGCACCATACTTGTTAAGAAGACAAACACTTGTCTTTCACGAAGTTCAGAGAAGTAGCAAAATAGAACAAAATTGAAGTTGGTTACAACTTGATGTTAAACATCGGTTAGTGTCTATTCAGAAGAATAATTTATGAGAATTTGTTATTTCTGAAGCTCGAGCATTCTATAACCATTATTGTAATCCTAACTATAAATAATCTTATTAGGTTTAACCTAAAGAGGCATTTGACAATTGCCTTACTTTTGTTTTGATAGTTTCATTCTTTTTGGCATATAAGAAGATTTAAAGCAAGATTGGAGGAGCCAATGACATATTCTCATATTCTTTTCTTATATTATTTCCATTATATTGAGATGGATTTATTTACATTGTGTTTTTGTTTTATTTAGTGGCTATAAACCTAAGTTAGAGTTACAGATGTAGCTTTTAATATCTCAATTATCAATACAATGTGACTATTTATTGTTTGAATTTATTCTCGTTGTTCTTAATTATTGAGTGTATACATGACCATCATAAATTCAATCTTACAAATTGTATAAAGGACAAAAAGATGAAATATAATATTTTCACTAAAAGAATAAATACTTTAGAGATAGAGAATGAAAGTAGATCAGCTATACTTAATGAATTTGATTAGGTTGAATTACATATCAAGAGATGGTAGTTGCCTAATTGCATAAACTTGCGTGCTTCAAAAGAGGGTTCATATACTTTAGTTTAATTGTTATTTCAATCTAAATGATCAATCTTATTTAATTCCATAAAAGTGAATTATGAAGTCCTAATATTTTCTAAATTAATTTTTTTCTTTGCTAACTTATTTGAATTGTTTTTATTAGTCTTGTGATTTCATTATCTTTGGTAATTGTTGCTCTATTTAGTTTAATTGTTTAACTAGGATTAACAAATATAGTGATATAGATTTTGAGAGGTTAATACTTGAATTTATTGTAGTTTTAATTATTCGCTATAATTAACTATTGTTGTTGCAGATTAGTTAGAGCACTCATCCATAGGCAAATGCTTAATGGACACTTCCACCTGTGTAATACACTCATTAATATTACTACCTCCTACTATTTATTACTGATATCTAATACTAGTTATTTCAAAGACCTTGACAAGAACTCCAAATAAAAATGTACCAAAGTCTAGTTAAGACAATTGAATTTATACAATTAACTCCACCTCTTTGAATCTCGCAACTTTAAAGTGTTACATACAAAGACTTAAGTAAATATGTGTTTAACTTAGCCAAAAAAAATAGGCAACAAAAAAAAAGAAAGATGAATAAGGATTAAAACTAAAACACTAACCTTTTTAAACTCTTACAATAATTACAAAAGGTTATAATGCTCTAACTATCCCTCTGTTGAAAGCCATTTATCAAAAAAATCTATTTACAGGCATTCAAAAATTTGATAGGCATTAAGAAGAAAATGGGCACTAAGCCACTATCTTAGTCAACATTCTCAACTACTTTAGATAGTACTTTAGTAGGTGGTTTACACAATTTATCATAAATTCCCCATTAAGTAAAAGAAATAAGTGAAAATGAAGTTTAAAATACATCACCCCACTTCACTATATTCTTTGTTATGTCCTACTACTTTCTCATGCTTTAGCCTACTAACTTTGTCATATCATCTATGATCTTCATTTGAAAGTGAATATTAGCCAAGTTTTGAGCAAATGTGTATATGAAAAAATAAGTATGTTTATTTCTTACTTCTTAATATTATACATTGAAATTATTTATAGAGTTCAGATATTAAAAATTCAAACTATAGATCTATGGATTAGGGAAGGATTATGTTGTTGCCATGTGGTGTAGATTGTGTTTTTGACATCTTTCATTCAGTGCCATTTTTTTTGACATTCTCCACACTTCCCCTCAAGCTAGTGCATAGATATCTCGCATGCCCAGCTTGTCTAGGAATTTTGTAAATACTCGACCAGAGACAACTTTTGTTAAAATATCAGCAAGTTGATCTTTTGATAGAATGTTAGACACTTCCACACTTTTATCTTCTAGTTTCTCCTTTATGAAGAACCTGTCTATCTCGACGTGCTTTGTTTGATCATGTTGAACTGGGTTATAAGCAATATCTTATGCGGCATTGTTATCACAGTACAGTTGTATTAGCTGTTGTAATAGATACCCCAATTCTCTTAAGATAAAGCTCAACCACAGTCCTTCACATACTCCTAGAGCCATGCCTTAATATTCTGCTTCAGCGCTTGAACAGGCAACAATATGTTATTTTTTGCTTTTCCACATGACAAGATTACCTCCCACAAAGGTAAAATAGCCTGAAGTAGAGCGCCCATCATTAATTGACCCAGCCCAATCAACATCAATATAGACTACTATATTGTTGCAATTTTCACCCTTTTTTGAGAATAAAATTCCTTTGCTAGGGTTTGACTTTAGATATCTTAGGATTTGCATTACAGCTATCATATGTTGTTCTCCAGGATTATGTATGAATTGACTTACAATAATCAATGCATAAGTAAGGTCTAGTCTAGTGTGAGACAGATACATCAATCTTCCAATGAGCCTTTGATATCTTCCTTTTTTTACTGGAATCTGGTCTGACGTAATGCAAAGCTTCAATCTTTCTTCTATTGGGGTGTCAATTGGCTGGCAAGCTATCATCCTAGTTTCTTGCAGTAGATCTAAGGCATATTTCCTTTAAGACAGGAAGATTCTTTCCTTAGATTGAGAAACCTTGATTCCAAGAAAATATTTCAAAGCCCCCAAATCCTTCATCTCAAACTCTATTGACAAATACTTCTGAAGGGCTTCTCTTTCTTCCTCATCATTGCTTGTGACTACCATGTCATCTATATAGACGATAAGGGTATTAATTTTACCTTGTTGCCTTTTAATGAACAAAGTATGACCTGAATTGCTTTGGTTGTAGCCAAAAAACCTCATAGCCTTAGTGAATCTCCCAAACTATGCTCTTGAAGATTGCTTCAACCTGTACAATGATTTTTTTTTAATTTGCATACCTTTTGATTGAGTCGTTTTGGTCCACTGCATCTAGGTGGCAGATCCATGTAAATTTCTTCAGTTAGGTCTCCACAGAGAAACGCATTCATCACATCGAACTGTTGCACTGACCAATCCAAATTTGCTGCTATTGATAGTAAAATACGAACAGTATTGATTTTTGCTACCAGTGCAAACGTATCAGTATAATCTATCCCGTAGGTTTGGGTGTAACCCTTAACTACGAGTCTTGCTTTGTATCATTCAATGGAGCCATCTACCTTGTACTTTATAGTGTAGATCCATCGATAACCCACTAGTTTCTTTCCTGGAGGAAGGTTAACCAGTTCTTATGTCTGATTTTTTTAAAGAGATCTCATTTCTTCATTCATAGCAGTTTTCTACTTAGGATCATCTAAAGCTTCCTGCACATTATTAGGAATAGATACAGTAGATAATTGATTTACAAATGACTGATTTGATAATGACAAGCGATGGTTAGACATAAAATGACTCAGAGGATATTTGACTCTACTCGAGATGTCAGGCTCATATGTAAGTTTAGGGATACCTCTAGTTTGTCATTGGGAAGTATTCTTCTTATTAGACTTGTACTTGTGGTAGGAACATCCTCTACAGATGATTGGTTAGGTATTTCTTCATGTGGACCTTCAAGAGACTCGTGCTCTGTTGTGGTTATGTATAAGTCGATTTCTTAAATGTTCAGTTCCTTATAGGTGTTTTCACTTGCCTCAGTTTGAGCATCACCATTTCCTGCTTCAGTTTCTTAAAGGTTTACTAGCTCAATAGAGGATTGGTCTTTATGAAGTGGAAGATATGTAAGAGTATGAATTTCCTTTTCATTATACTCCCCCTGAAATTCAGCCTTTGATGGATAGTACACGATGTCTTCGTGAAAGACAACGTCCATGGTGATGTATAACTTTTTGTTTAGAGGATGATAGCATCTTTTATGTATGGCATACCCTACAAACAAACATCGCAGTGCTCGAGGTCATTGTAGGTGGAAAAAGGCAACTCAACCGAATACATGTGGGGGAAGGTTAGACACATTTGGTGACTTAGTAGCTTCATTTAGAACCTGGAAAGGGGTTTGAAACCTATGGGAGCTAGAAGGTGTTTGGTTGATCAAATACGCTGCGGATGTAAGTGCTTCTCCCAATAAGACAGAGGCATGTGGGCCTGGATTAATAACGCTCGAACAAATTGTAGTAAATGTCTATTTTTTCACTCAATAATGCCATTTTGTTGGGGTGTGCCTACACAAGTAGTTTGGAGGACAATTCCTTTTAATTCCAAAAAATGTTGAATTTCTCTACCTATATACTCGCCTCCATTATCAATGTGAAGAACTCAAATTTGGGTCTAAAATTATGTTGTCACCTTCTTGTGAAATCTTTGAAATAAAGAGTTTACTTTATCCTTTGATTTCATCAGACAAATTCACATCATTATGCTATAGTCATCAATAAACGTAACAAACCAACTTGCTCTTCCAATTGTAGGAAATTTAGATTGTCCTCATACATCATAATGAATTACCATGAAAGGAACTGGATTTTTATTCAAGGATAATGGAAAAATAGTTCGATGACTTTTTAAAAGTTCACAAACATCACAGTTAAAGCTACAAACATCAATTTTCTGAAACAATAAACAATTTTTTAAAGTAGCCAAATGACATATGTCCTAGATGTTTATGCCATAACCAAATTACTTATTTCTTTTTCTTCATTGAACTGTTTGCTACCAATGCCTGACTTAACTTTTTAGTGTTTATTGATGCCATCTCCAAGTAATACAAGTTCCCTTTTCTAATACCATAACTAATCATTTCCTTCATTTGAAGGTCCTTAAACACACAATGATCAGGCCAAAAAATTTATGACACAAGATAAGGAAGTGGTTACTTGAGACACAGATAAAAGATTATAATCTAAAGATGGGACAATCAACACAGAGTCCAAATTTAATTTATTTATGAGTCGTGAAGATTATTCCCCAATAACTGAGGTCGTGGTTCTATTTGCAATGGAAACACATTTTTGTGAAGATGGTTTTAATAACAAAACTTATCTAGAATCAAAAGTCATATGATTAGTTGCACCATAATTAATTATCCATATACTATTACTAATATGTGCACGGGTTTTAAGAACCTTACCTAGATTGACAATGGTTGTAATTTGAGCTAAAGACTCTTTTAAGGTCGGCAGTGGTTGTGGATTCAGCTACAACAGTTTTTGATCCTTATTTGGTGTTTTTCCTTCCGGCATCCGACAATCTCAAAGCATTGTTCTTTTATATGCCCCCCCTTTTTTTACAATGAGTTTATTAGAATGTTGACTTGTCAACATGCCTTCTTTGAGGTTAGTGTCCTTGGCTGGGTTGCTTTCATGCTATCATAATGGACGTCTTAGAATCGTCCACCTTCTTGCGAAGAGTGTTCTATCATACCTCTTCCCTTCAAATATGAGAGTAACATTCTTCTAAGTCTAGAATAGTATCTTTTTGTAGAATTGCTCCACAAACTTAGTCAAATTCTTCATCTAGCCTAGCAAGGAAAATATGCACTCTTAATCTTTCAATAGATCTTTTGTATATCACAACATCTTCTGGATCTTTCATGACCACTTTATATCTGTCGGACCCCGTTTCTGGAGCCCGACTATCGCATCCGGATACAAACATTTTTTTCACAACCACTTGCATTCAAACTAACTCCTTTTTGGCTCATCTCCATTCCAGCCCAAATATGTCGAAGGATAGCGTTGGTGAGTCCCCAATTTGCATATGAACATGCTTCAGGTCAATTAGCATAACTTCTTAACTTCTTCTTCTGTGTTTGGCCTATCGTCTATTTTTTATCATCTGTCTTTGACTTTTATCGTCTGCCTTTCATTTGCGTCGGCCTCTTATTTGCGTTTGCCTTTCATTTGCGTCTGCCTCTCATTTGCGTCTGCCTTTTATTTGCGTCTGCCTTTTATTTGCGTCTGCCTTTCATTTGCGTCTGCCTCATTTACGTCTGCCCCTCATTTGCGTCTGCCTTTTATTTACGTCTATATGTGACGTCAGCACAGATAATTCCTTTCGTTTGTGTTTTTCCTTTACGTCTGTGTGTGATGTCAACACAGACGATTCCTTTCGTCTGTGTTTTTCCTTTGCGTCTGTGTGTGATGTCATCACATACGATACTCTTCCTCTATATTTTCTTTTGCGTCTGTGTGTGACGTCAGCACAGACGATACTCTTTCTCTGTATTTTCCTTTGCGTTTAGAACACAATCTCTCCAATTCTAACATGCTATTCTAGTACAAACAACCTTGGCAATTTCAACAGAGAAGAGCATGCACATGTACGTTTCATTATCCCAATCTTCAAATATAACAAAATCAGACATAGAAAGGAATTCAATCCCACTTTCTCATTTTGAACACAGTCGGAGTTTTTTACATGTCAATATACACATCAAAACTTAAAACAAAGATACAAAAGATTCTTATGTTTGACATGCCTCTAAAGCTATCCAAAAATGTTCACTAACTTAGTACAAAAGAATTCTAGCTGTCTTGGAGTTTTTGATGCTTTGCTAGGATTAACTGTGGTCTTGTTCTGCACCTGAGGAGGGAAGATAATGGGTTGAGCTACACAGCTTAGTGGTTAATATATTTATAGCCATCAGTAATTAGCACAAATTCAAGCATATATATATATAGACACTTAGCAATTCAAGTATTCTCAATTAAGTAGATTAATGCAGAACACATAACATCCAAATGCATTATGCTGAACAATTCAAAGATGCAATGCACAAACAAATGGCTCGAGGGTTCCATAGAAACAGAATGGAGAAACCGAAGTTTACACCATGAATAGAATGAGTCCTTTTTCGGAGCTCATATGCCACAAGCGGGCAGTTGGGAGAAGGCCTTTATCAACGTGCACGTGACAAACAGAATGGTTCCACTCTCGCCCAAACAAAAGCACATATTCATTTGATCATTTGCTCATACTTTCATGCTTTTCTATCTTTTCATTCAAACAAAATGCCATGATATGTTTCAATGGCATAATATGATCAAGATTTATAAATCACACACATTTTCAATAATCACATAATTCACTATCAAGCAAGTTGTATCTACACACGTATAGGCAAGAATTTGCCCAATCACACAATAACTATAAACACATTACCCACTTAATTCGCTTGACAATTGAAGTTCATTGTTGTCTTTCCTCTTCGCCTTGGATCGGACTTGCTTGGTTTCCTATAACAAACTAAGTTCTCATTCAATAGGAAATTCAATTTGAGAACCCATAGAATCAAAAGCATGAAATTGACCCTAGAATACTTAAA
>JAOQML010057555.1:0-10076 GCA_027568935.1 Erythroxylum urbanii
TGAGATGCCTCGATTTACCACACTCTTGGACCCGTTTCTCTGGTCCGACCCGTTCTCTGGAAACGGGATGTTACACAAGGAATCAAAGTTTGTCAAAGTCTAGGGTAGTGCTGATAAATGATTATAGTTGCAAGAGCTCGAAAAGTTACAACATGAAGCATTCGAGAATGCTCAGATTTATAAGGAGAAGACTAAGGCATTCCATGATCACAACATCTCTAGGAAGACATTTGTGGTGGGACAGAAAGTACTTTTATATCATTCACGTCTCAAAATCTTTCCAGGTAAGTTACACTCTTGATGGATAGGTCCCTTGGAGGTTACCCAGGTATAACCCCATGGAGCAGTGGAGATCAGAAGTGCAGAGACGGGGAAAGAGTTTAAATTCAATGGACATCGTCTCAAGCCCTACTTTGAGGAATTTCAGATGCATAAAGTGGAGTTGATGGAGCTTGAAGCTCCAATATACATTGGTTGATATCAGTTGACAAGGGTCGAGCTTATGACCTTAAACAAGTGCTTGTTGGGAGGCACCCTAACCTTATCCTTTCATTTTAGTTCCTTGTTGTTTTAGTTTTTTTTATTACTTTTATTTGAGTACTTTATTTGTTTTTTGTCTATTTTGTTTTTAGGAGTGCAAGACCAAAACTGTGAATTCTGCTTTTAAGTTGCTAAGCCCTCTTTGATCCAGGGGAGTCCTTCTGTTCTCATCCCCTTACTTGTGTTTTTATTGATTTTAGGACATTGGGGACAATGTCCTATTTAAGTGTGGGGGTGGGGTCAGTTTAAATTTTTTTCATTTTTGCACTTGAACTGTGATAAATGTTAAACCATGCCATTTTGTCATAGTAGTTGGACTGAGAATTGAGTTGTGTGCTTGAATTTGGATTAGGCATCTTCAGTGGAATGTGAATCATATGGATTGATTGAAGCAGTTACTTGCATAAACTCAGTCAATAATTTTATACTTGAGCAATTAGGTAATGTATGAAGTTTTGATGGATTTTCATATAAGCACAAGCGGGTTTTGAGCCTATATGACAGCATTTCATAGTCATTTTGTTTCTTTGTTGTGTATGATGCTCCTTTAGGAAGATTACATTTAGAACTTACATTGAACAGGTTTGAAACTATGAGATGCATGCTTTATAGAAATGATTAAGGCCTTCTTTGTTTTGAACCTTTAGCTTAAATGACCCACCAACTCATTTTCTCCTTGTCTTTAACCTTATTTGTTTATGAATTAATCACCTTACATTGAAACCTGAAAACCCATTAGTCTTACCCTGTCATAAGTTTAATGAAGTAATGAGTGAGCATTTGATGTATATGATTTAGGGACTTTTGTTTTGTATTCAATTCTGAGATGTTTTGAGAGACACTTCTACTCATGTTCTATTGATTTATGTTGCTATTGTTTCCTTAATGTTTTAGTGTTATTCAAGTAAAAAAAAAGAAATAAGAAAAGCATCTTTGTTGTTAGAGTTATTGATTAAAAGCGTCTTTGTTTCTACTATTGAAGGAAACATAGTAGTATTAGTTAGTGATGAGTAGTTGTAGCTCATGGTATTTATATGCATACCTCAAAATTTACGTTTGGTTATCCCTTCTTACTTAGTACTTTGTTAATACTTGTGATTTACCCTTTGACCTTTTTGCCTTGCCTTAACCCAAACCCCATTACAATCCTAAGTAAAAGCCCTTTTTGATCTATAATAGCATGTAATCTATGAGGTAGAGAATTGGTGAATTTGCAAGCCTATGGTAGTGTAGTCTTTTAGAGGGAGTAATGAGTGAAACATCGACCTTAAACACTTGAGTGAAATAAGTGAAAATCGTGAGAAAAATCCATCTTAGTTTTATTTTACCTTTGATCAATGGTGTCTACCCTTGACTTTGTTTATGTGCATTAATGAAAAGATTATGATATATGTAGTAGCTCGATACTTGAGTTTGTCGAAGTTTGAAGGATTGCATATAGTCAATTTTCTCTAAAAACAAATTGACAAAATATCTTGGTTATTTTTAAATTGCTTGAGGATAAGCAAGTTCAAGTGTGGGGGTATTTCATAGGATTGAATTATCTTATATTTTCTTATGCATTTTAATGTCTTTTCAATCTTATTTTTGTGTTTAAATACTCAATTTGTGTTTACATACAAATTAAAGGATTCAACACAAATATATGCTAAAAGGAAGAAGTTTGACAAAGTTTGGAGCAAAATTAGATCATAACAAAAGCCTATCGGTCTGCCACGATCGTGACAGAGAGCAAAATCTTGAACCATGATCATACCACTATGGGCCACAATTGTGGCCAGCGAGACAGAAGATGCGTACAACCTTCCAGACTTAAGTTTTTGAGAGACTTTTTAAACTTTTTAGGCATGGGAAAACCCTAGGATCTACTCTAAATGGAAAATACTACATAAAGAAAGAGAAATGAACTAGAAAGGGGCTTTCCAATCTGTCACTTTTGGGAAAACTCCAAGAAGAGAGAAGGAGAAGCAAAGAAATTATTATGACGGCTTCACACTTTTTTTTACTTTTTAGTTATAGTATTTTGTTCATTCGGTACTTTCCATAAGTTTAGCTATTCTCTTTCAGTTTCAATTCTTTACTTTCATATGTCTGATCTATTAATATTCATTCCATTAGTTTAAAGCTTTCTTATTGTTAATCATATTTTTACATGTTCTAGAATATTTAGAATGAATGTTTGGTGGATTTTATAGTTGAAATTTATGCATTTTGTAAGGAACCTTTATGTTATATCAATGGATGTTTATTCCTTCAATTTTTTAGCTTTAATCTTGGTTGTTTGAACTTATTTATGTACTTTTTCAGGTCTAAATTTATTGACTATTTGAATGTTTAATGGTTTATGTTATGGGTTTTTGCTTATTTGTGATGCCTTTGATTAATTTGTGCTTAATAGTTAGGATTTATGAATGTTCTTAGGTTTATGTTCAATTAATTTGGGTTTTTGTGCAAGTTACGTATGTTGGAATTTTTATTTTGATGAAATTAGTTTAGATTTTGTAATTTGGGTTATGATTAGTTATTTGTTAGCGTAAAGAGTTTTGATTTCTATTAATTTAGTGTTGAATTTTGGTTTTTATTACTTCGCTTATAATTTCCAGCCTTGGTTTTATTTAATTAAGTATGAGTTTTGTTTATTTAATGTCTATTTCGCTTAATATGAATATGTGCGGCTAGATTACTTAAGGGTTTGGAGATATTATAAGGATGAAGGGATGGAAATTGTGAGAATAAAGTTGAACTTGTCTTGAATTAGTGTTTGTAGATCCGGGTTAGTTTAGGATTTAAGATAAATGTCATGAATTAGGAGTTGCTTATAAGCTTGATCACCCTTTAGGTAACTCTCTAATCTGAAGGCTAGGGTTAAGCGTGTGATATGTATTAGTCTATAGTGATTCCCAGAAGTAGCAATAGGTTAGTTAAATTTGTCAGAATACTTAATCGACTAATCTAGGATCCCATACCTTTAGATTACACCTTCCAAGCTTATAAGTAGATGGCCTAAGTTAGTTGTTTCTTAGTACCTACTGCGTCTTCGCTATTGAACTTAGAAAGCCTATTCTAGGTTATAGTGGAGATTAGGGAATTTTTAGAGCTTATTAGTTTTGCCTATTTTAAAGAAATTAAGGGTTCGAGAGCTTAATTGAGTCCATAGGCTAACACTATGATGAGAGTACCTTTTATTTAGATTCAAGGATCAATGAACATCCTGGAATCCTAAAGTTATCTCTAACCCACTTCTTTACCATTATTATTAGTCTTTTTTAAATTTGCTTTGTGTTTGTCTTTTTATTTACGCTCATTGCATCTTAATAGTTTCGTTTTCATCATTTCAGGGTGTTTTGTTTTCTTTTGTTTGCAACATTTAAAATAGCATTTGCATCCTAGCTCTTTGTGGTTCAACCTTAGCTCGCCATTTATTACGTAGTTTGGTAGTTAGGAATTTACTATTTGGTAGTTAGCGACGGGCTATCAACCATATTCGTAATGGAAAAGTTTATTTAAAGAAACACAAAAGACTTAAAAAGAGATGTATACTTTATAATAATTTACTTTTTATCTTATAATTAGGGCTAAAGTCATTTAGAGAGAAAGGGCCTTAGAATATACATCTTGTAGCCATCTTAAAAAAAAATCAGAGGTCAAAATCATTTTAAGAAAGAAAATCAATTCATAAGATTAAGATTATCATTAAGGAACACCTCATAATGAGTTTTTATATCTTTTATTTATTTTATGATTTCAGGGATGATTAGCGGCTAAATTTCTATACATTTAAATTAAATATCATCCTAGTTGATTTTTGTACAACTTGATTTCAGTTTTGTAATAAAATTTTCTTTATTTGTGAATATATGTGTTGATCTTAATGTTGGTCAGATAAAGTGAAAAATTTAGCCTAATTTTAATTTGTATATGGGCATCAAAAGAACCTATAGGTGAATGACCTAGCTACTTATATTAAAGATTAAACAAGGTACTAACAATAGACCTACATAACCCTTTTGGTATTAGATTAACCTTCTATGAAGTTTTAAAGAACTTAGTGCATTTTTAGATGTGTTAGTCAAATAGATATATTGGTTAATCAATCAAAAGATAGGTGACTAATAATATGATATAAGTTATTATACTAGAAAATTTCATCAGTCTAAATTATAAAACCTTTGAAAAATTGAATAAAAAGTATAAGAAGCTAATGGAAATTCTAATCTAGATATTATTATTATCTAAGTTCTTGTTTATCAATATATTTAGTTTAATTTAGTTTTACTTTTATTCAAATACACGTTTTATTATTAACTAGTTAACAATATAAGGGCTAGATTTAGTAATTACATTATTCTCATGGGTTTGACCTCTATTTGTCACTTTACTACTATAAAATGATAAGTCTACTTACTTATAATCTTGTACTAGGATAGTAGAGAAAACAACAATCAAAATGTATATCTCCTGTTACAATCCACTAATGGATACCTTATTTTCCTCGTTACTTAATTTAACAATTAGTCTTTTGATACCAATAGGGGTGATATCAATTATTAGTTTTCATTTGATACCACTTGGTATTGACTTATAAGGCAAAGAAATTAATATGTTAAACGTACCTATACAAAATTAGGTCATTATGGATTAATATTTAAATCTTTTTCAACTTTTATGTTTTTTTGGTCTTCTTAATGGAAACTTTTGCAATAAGAAATATCTATTTATATGTCCATAATTACCATAAAAATGAAATATTACATGATATGGATAGTAATAATTAAAGTTATGTGAGGGATACTTATAAAAATATGACACATATGTATTTTTAGCTCATCTTTAAGTGTTGAAGTTTTTATATCTTGAACTAAATGTTATATGCTCAAATAATGATTTAAAAAATAATTCATCATTATTCATATGCTTTTTCTTCGCAAAAATTATCTCTATATTGGATGATGTACTTCCATAAATGTCCCAACCTCTTGCTTATTATTTAAACTCTTTTGGAAGCTTTTTTTTTTTCATTTTTTACTCCTTAAATTGAACTATAGACAATGATTCTTTGAGGATATTGAGCTCTTTCTTCAATTCCTCATTCTAAGGTAATAAAGCATCTACTTTATTATTAGCAACAAACACACTCTTAAAGTCTAACATGTCATGTATTTCATGTTTCCATTTATCTTTCTCAATCATACATACATCTAATAGTTTTTTAGACTGTTCATACTTAAAAGATACTTTTCTTTAATATACTAGTGGCCTCTAAACATTCAACTAACTTGTCATATGAAAGGACAATATCACAATCTTAATTATTATTACAAGAACTTAAGCAAAAGGGTAACCCATTATTATTAACCATGTAGTACATCCTTGTCATTATATTTTTAGATTTCTCATTCCCCAAACTAGTTATGTTATCCTATTATGACCTTAAATTCTTTATTCTTTTTCTTCAATTGTTTGTCCCTCTTCTTACTTAATAACTTCCTAATTTTTTTCTTTGTGATGAGCTTTACATCATATCCATCACTCTCAATTGTAGACGTCTCCTCATCATCATTTTTCTCATTCATAAAGACTTTATCCCTCTTCATTAAATTTATTAATATGCATCATATAATTAAGAAGTAATCTAATTAGCTCTTTAAATAGCAAGGTAATTGAATCTTTTGCTTTATATATAATCGTTTCATTTGCCTTATAAACCTTTGGTAAAGATCTAAGCCAAGATTAGTATAAATCTTACCAATATCTTTAAGAGCATTAACGATGTGAATGAACGAACGTACATATTAGAATTTGACTCATTTTTCATATGAAATATCTCATATTGATGCACTAATAAGCTCAATTTACTCTTTTTTACTTAAATAATGTCTTTATATGTGATTTTAAGTGATTTCACACATAGAAACCCTTTTAAATTCATTTTACGCAGATCACAAAGCAAAATATATACCACTTTACTATTCAGCGCAAAGAATTTGTTATCATTGTTGCATTCACTTATATTATTTAGTAATTTAGTCTCCACTTTATCTATAATTAGTTTCTTATTGGGATATAAAGAACATTATTTAAAATTTCTCTATGATCAAACCTTTCAACTAAAATAAGTATTTCATCCTAATTTTCCAATATATATAATTATGGTTATCTTGGTTAAATAGTAACAAAAAACTATATCATAGTAATCTTTGATTAAATTTTATTATAAATCTATATGCAATAAAGGGCACTTACTTTTGATACTAATTGTTGATCTATATAGTACATAAGAGGATAGTGAATTGAGTGTCTATAGTTTTTTTTTCTTATTTAAAAATTAACATATGGATATCTTATTTTAATGGATGATCATGAGAGCTTCATATAAGATAATCACAAAACAAACTTGACAACAATTAAAAAGAGTAGGAAAAGTGATAGAAAATTGATTTACAGTTGTTTGATTAAATAGCTCCAGGCCTACGTTCACTTCCCAAACTCCATTTCAAAATTGTCTTCTTTCTTTAACGAGTGAAGAGGAGCCTTCTATATAATATCCTTTTTTTTATAAGTGAAGAGTAATCTTTGTAAGTTTTGCTTTGATATGGGCGAAGAGAAACTATTTACAAATCTTGTTTAAGGTCAAGAGGAACTTCTAACATGTGTATCTTGTCAATTTTCTCAATTACAACAATTGCACAACCATATATACTTCAAAAAATCTCTTTCTTGCTTGCACCAATGAACTATTGTTGGAGTTTTGGTTGTTTCTTAAACTTGAACATCCATCATCGTTATTACTCAGCTTTATTATCCCAATAACATCCATCACATTATTACGTTATTATACTCTTATTATGCTCATAACGTTCCCTTTTGCTTTAATATCTCTTAATTCCTATTGTCAACATATGAAATTGTTGGGGGTCTCAAATTCTCATTTCGTGGCGACAAGGCCCCAAAATTGGGTGACTTTTTTAAATAAAAGTATAGATATATAAAAAACTAACATCAAGATAAAAAGCATTAAATTCTTGGTGAGAGTAAAAACAATTAAAGAAACAATTAAATAAAAAAAGTTCAAAAGTCACAGGGGTGACTTAATAAAATTCATGGGTGTGAGAACAAGACTCATGGTTGTGAGAGGGGGGAAAGTCAGAGGAGGCACGATCGTGACTTTTGGTGAAGCACTATCGCGACATCCTTGACTGCACACTCCTTCTTTAAATCATCATAAATTTCAATTCCGAAGTCCAAAAATTATAAACTTTATGTTGTTGGAAAGCTAAGAGAAAGAGCTACAACTTTTATGAAGACAATTTTATCTAATTCTACCTAGATCAATACAGTTTATTCATTGAAGTTTCAGAACACTTTTTCATTCCTTTTTCTTCTCATTCTCTCATCTGTCAATATATACTTCTATGCAATTTCCAAAAGACCCAACTCCAAAAGAACAATCCATACATACAAAACTCCCATTACAACAATTTACTTCAGAAAAATCTATTCAAAAGTCCTACGCAATTGAAAGTTAACAAAGGAGAAATTTCTACACATATACAAAAGAGAAATTCTTCACCTCTTATAGCCATTTCTCAATCAACGTAACTTTTATACATAATTTCAATTACATAATGAGAGTCAAAACATTAGCATAATCCAAGAATACATCATGAATGCTCATGTTTGATATGCTTCTAAAGCTACCAAAAATGATCTAAACTAACTTAGTTACAAATGAAATATTTCTTGGAGATTTGCAGAAGTTTTTGCATGGTTCACTATTGATTTGCTGATTCTTGCACCTGAGAAGTGAAAAATGATGAGGTGAGCTGGGAAGCTTAGTGGCTAATACGGTTATAGCCATCGGTGATGAATCACACACATACACACAATCAAGCATTTATATATAGACGAATCTAGTTCACAAAACACATACTTAAAAATTTCAGTCACATAAATCATATCATATATTTTTGTTTTCAATCATCATAACGAAACATTTAATCATATATCATGCTCAAAAAATCACAATGAAATGCACAAACAATATGGCTCAAGAGAATCCCATAGAACATAATGGACAAACTGAAGTTTACACTATGAACAGAATGAGTTCATTTTTTGGAGCTCATGTGCCATAAGCGGGCAGTCGGGAGAAGGCTTTAGGTCAATGTGCACATGATGAACAAAATGATATCTCTCTTACACACACAAGAAAATTTTCCAAAGCTTACATATTCCATATCATACTCATACTTTTATGCTTTTTATGCTTTTTATGCTTTTTATGCTTTTCTTCTGTTCATTAATACCAAATATAGCAAAATATTTCATAGTAAACCTGATAACAAATCACGGTGCATTTTCCCTACATTCACAATGTTTCAAAAACAAGCATTTAAGCACACATAAACATATAATAGATAAGCCCATCATCACAATAACCATAAACATATTACCCACCTCTTTACTTATAAATCCAAGCTCAAGCTTGTCTTTCCTCTTGTTCATGATTTCAACTTTTCTTGGTTCCCTTTAAATAAACATATTTTTCATTCAACAACATATACGAATTGAACTTCCATAAAGCTATATTATCGAAAAATAAGCTTAGACTTAATCTACTCTTAGTTTATCTAATTAAGAGAACTAAAATTTAGTTAAAAGTTCATAAAAATCTAAGAACATAAATCTCTTGTTCCTCTTCTTTCTCTCTTCATTTTCATCACATAAAAACCTAGTTTCTTTACTTTCTTTTTCTATCAAAACAAGAAAAATAGATAGAAAAAACTCAGCTGAATCTTCTTCTTCTTCCTCTTTTTTTTGTTTCTACTTCTCTTCTTCTACTTCTTTCTACATTTTTCTCTCTTTTCCTTTCTTATTTTTCGCGACTCTCTCTCTTTTTTCCTAACCTCTCAAACACATCTCTCCCTTTTATCTTATTGTTACACGACTCTCTTCCTCTTTCTCTAGTTTCTTCTAGGTTCTTCTTTTCTTTCTTTCTTACTTCTACACGTCTCTCACGCACGCACCCTTCATTTACTCTTCTCTTCTTTTCTTATTAGTTTAAGACAAACTTCTAGCTTTCCAAACTCACCCTTCCATTTCTAATCTAATGCCTTCTAGCTCCTTAACTTAATTCTAATACTTCTATTTAATTCATGCAACCATATATAATTAAATAAAAATATTCATAAATAAGCTCTATAAATTTCTAATTCAAAAATTCTAATTTTTACTCATGACTAAACGCCAACAATTTCTTATTTAATAATTCTAACTTCTAAGAAAAGTTCGGGGTCCAACAAAAATGGTTTCTACTATATAAACCCCTCATACATTTGCTTCTTTACCTCACTCCACTGTTAAGCATCTTCTCATTTTCTCTAAACAAGACATTTCCACAAAAGACATCGTTATGAATATATCTTCTCATCTTGTCTATTTTGTTTTTGTAACATCCCATTTCCAGAGAACGGGTCAGACCAAAGGAACGGGTCCTGATGTGGTAAATTACCACATCTCATGCTCATGCAGTAGTG
>JAOQML010057566.1:0-10076 GCA_027568935.1 Erythroxylum urbanii
AGTTCATTTATTTCTAACATTATTATTATTTGATTGTCATCAAAATTAATTATCGTAAAGTCCTCCTGACTTAACACATAGAAAATGAAATAAAAAACAAATATGTAGAAAAACAACAAGAAAACAAAGAAATCATAATTCTAAATCTTTCTTTTTCTTCTAATGAATCTTTTTGCAATTTGGATTGAATCTTGTTATCTATTAGATCTTTTAACGTTATCTTTGTGTTTTCCTCATCTCTTGCTCATAACTGTCACCTCTCTATGTTTCTTACGACTTAAAATTACTCGAAAACTTATCTCTCTGTGTTTCTTATGACTTAAAATTGCTCTAAAACTTGCCTCATCCTGTTTTGCCTATGTTCATGTCCTTTTATAGTAAAAATTAGGATTTTTGGGATATACAATACCTAAATTCACGATTTCAGACGAGCATAGAGACTTACATAGGCAATACACTGGCGTGTAACTCCATTCGACTAGAAACAAAATTATTCAATCTTTACACGTTTACAGAGACTTACACAGTCAGTGTACACGATCGTGTATCTTCAAGTTGCTTCAAATCTTCATTTCATGTCACGATTTCATTCAAATTCTTCTCTTTTTAGTTCATGAAGGCAATCATAACCTACAAACATACTTGAAGTGAATTAAGTAGTAAATACAATATAAAACTATAAAATAACAAACAAAAAAAGTTAAATATGGGTATACAAATATAGTCAAATAGTCGTTTATCAAAATTGATAAGGGGAACTTATTGAAAGGTTTCAAACACTAAAAGTTATAATTATATAAGTTTCAAGTGTTTGGTAAAAGGTATAAAGGCAAGATTTAAGGATGCAGTTTTTAGGGAGCATTATGTTTATAAACAAACATATTTAGAGGACATATCAAGGTCAGTAGGGAGAAATAATGGTTCCAAATTGACAAAAGTGGAAGTGGAACAACATATAATTAATGTTAAAGAGGCTAAAAAATTGATTCGGAATATAAACAATGTCAAGAAGAGAGCATCAGAATGATATATCCATAGATAGAGTGAGATAGACCATCAAGTTTCCAAGTAGATATGGTTGGGAAAACTCAGTCATATATGTTCTTATCATCAGTAATAGGGATATAACTACTTTTTAAGGGACTTTGGTTATTTATAAGGGATACATGAATAAGAGATACATGGAAAGCTTACTAGTGAAGAATGTAAAACCTCTCAAGGTTAAGGAATTGAGTGCATTTGGAAAGATCTTGTTAGAAAGAGTTCGCACTTTGAAGAATGCAGCTTATATTTTGACAAAGCTAGTTATCATAGAGAAGTACAAGCATTGAGTAAACTTGGTTAAAGTATTGAGATGTTAGATATGGTTACAACCTAACATATGTAAAGTATATTTATTAAAATGGAGATTATTATGTGTGGCTCATATATGTAGACGTATAATCTTAGGGTTATTTCTTAGAGTGTGATGGCTAAACATAGCACATTTTCTAAGGAGGAGATTCTCATGTTTGGCTCATGTGTTTGTGCTTGCAATTTTGGAGTTTTAGGAAGGAAACAGATATTTTCTTGGATACCTTTTAGGTGAACATGGCATAGGACACAAAATTAGTGTATGGCATGTTCATTTTAGAAATTGAAAGTGAAAGCACAAAAGTTTTTGTATAGAAGACATGTTTGGAACATTATTGTATCACAAATCGTGTTTATGTATGCAGAGAAGTAAAAGGATCTATAGTATAGAGCACGAGTGTATCATAGCTCATGTCATGTTTTAAAAAGTGACAGCCATATTAATAGCTTAAGACACAATTGTATCCTAAGTTGTGCTTGTGGCAAACATGCTTATCCAGATATGCATTTATGTTATATCACTACAAGAAAATAACAAATTACCGACAAAACATTACCGATGGAAAACATTCCTTAGTAAATTAGAGACGGAAATGGATTATCTGTTGGTAAATTTGACGAATTTTTTTTTGCGACGGCCAAAACATTTGTTGGTAAACATGGAGGGAAAATATTCCCGCATGTTTTCCAACGGAGTATAGCGACAGAACAGTAAATTATGTCATAAAAGTAGACGACAACGGCTCACGGGCAAAATAAGCACCTTGAATGTCAACGGAATTGTGATTCCGTCGGTAACTGTTGAATTGTTCATAAAATAAAATGACGTCGTTTAGTTTTAATCCAAACGACATCTTTTTATTCACAGACTTAACAAACCCAAAGCCCCCCTTCTCCTTCCCCTCTATTATTTTCTCTCTTCTTCCCACCATTAATGTCGTCAGTCCTTTTCCTCCCAAGCTTCCACTGTCAATTTTTGTTTTTTTTTTGGTCCATCCTGCATCATTTTCAAGTAACAAAACTGCTGGGTTTATTTTGTCTCAAAAAGCCAAAGATGTTAAATGCTTATATATATGATCGTGGGTGGGTGGGTGTGTTCTATTTTGATTGTTGGTGTATGTATTTTTACGTTGAATTGTTCATTTATTTGTGGTTTGAATGTGTTGTTGTTAGTAAATAATGCAAAAATGCAATTATTTTGTTATTAGTTAGAGATACTTCAGGTTACCTATGAATTGTTCGATGAAATGCCTCTTAGGGGCATATCAGTTGAATTAGAAACAAATCAAATTGGAGTTATTGTATGTTTAAATTAATTTGATTGTGTTGGTGAATAAGATGTAAACTTGTCTTGCTCTTACGTATTGTTTGGCTTATCCTTAGTCTTGGCATTGGTAATCGGAAATGGAGAAATTAAAATTACAAGATAATTAACATAAATGTTGGAATATGAAACAATTAGTTTGCTTTTTTATGATTAATATTTCATAAATAATTGATTGATTTATGTATTTATAAAGAGAGAAGATGCTAATAAAAAGTTGTATATCTTCTTTCATACACAGATGTATATCATATCACCTATAACCACAAATAAGAAAGCAAATTATCACATGCTTTTAGTACATGATGAACCAACGGAACAAATGGTACAAGATTGGAATTAATGAAGATAAAATCCTAAGTCCATATTTTAGGGCTTATTAATTATGTTGACATCATACATCATTAATTGTTGTCATAATTATTGATGTACGATGATATAAAGGTCTTTTTCCTAGGGATGTCAATCCCAGCCCGGCCCTCCCGGCCCCACCCGTTTTTGGCCCTGGTTTGGCGAGCCACGAGCCGACCATTGTTTTGTCTAAAATGACACCGTTTTGTAATTTTTTATATTAAAAAAATATAGACGTTGGGCCACGGGCCGACCACAGGCCGGGCTATCCCGGCCCAAGCGATTTTTTAGGCCGGGCCCAGCCGAGGGCGGCCCAGGCCCGGCCCATTGACATTCCTACTTTTTCCAGCTACTATATCTCCATAGATCATTCTCTTATTTCTAGGAAAACAAAGAAATAAAAAACAATTTCATGGTCCTCTATAGAAGTTTAGTATATAAGCATAGTAACCATAACTTGTGAATTTTTGTGGCTCAACTACTTTCTTCAAGATCTATATATTCTTATGTAGTTTATAGGAACCCTCCTTTGTGATAACAAAGCTGCACAATAAATGTCACAAATCCTTGTTATCATGAATGAATAAAATAACTTGATATTGATTGTAATTTCACCAAAGATAAGATACAAGTAAGTTTTTTATATACTTCCTAAATCCCTTTACATTTACATATTCTTGTGCAAATCAATTATTGTGTATATTTCATATTCTTGTGCAAATCAATTATTGATGATTTGGTTAATTATAGTTGGCATAAACTATTAATATAAGACAGTTTTTTTAATTCCTTTCAAGTTCAAAAATTAATTATAAGAGTAAAATGAAAAAAATTAAACTTTAAACTTGCTTTATTATATGTTAGATTAGCAAACCTATTTGAAGATATGCTAGAATTAATTATACTTTTACTTGACTAATTCTAATGGAATTAACAAACTTAGGCACATCTCCATGATATTTAATATAAGTCAAGAAAACAATTAAATATTTCAATTGCTAAGTTTTTTATTTTGTTCTAGTTAGTTATATATTAAGTGTGGATGCCATTTAAAGCTCCTAGTCTTTTTATAATTTATTCTAATTAAGATACATTGCTTGGATCCATATGCAAACAATAATAATATGTACCTCTGAAAGCTAGAGGTTGAAGAACCTCATACTATGGCCAATAACACATGCAATGTTAAATGCATTGATGTTAGAAGAATTAGAAAGGAAAAAAATACAATCATCACCTAAATTAACACCAAACATAAAGGAATTTAGTTTAATGATGAACTTGAAGTAGAAAAGCCAAAAGCTAACTTTACTAAAGGATCAAGAAACGCCATCAGATTAACTAGTGCAATTTATCTTATTTTTTAACAAATATTAAAACAAGTGTATTACATTAAATACAAAATATTCTTTTTTGCAGGCCCTATATTGTGTTAAAGAGCGTCGATCATCCTTCTTCTTTGTAGTCTAAAGTTGTCCATCCACAGGTTAGTCGTCCAACTAATTTCTACCATATATATTGCTTTAATAATATAATTCTGATACCTTTGGGTTTCGTGTGAATGCAAAGGAGGTCTTGATTTTGTATTGTTGTTTAGAATATTCTTATAATCTTTTTTTAGTTTCTATGTTCTTCTTTAATAGTCTAAGTATTTACTGTATATGGAATGAGTTTGAGATGTTATAGATGATTTGAGGCATTAATAAACCCCTAGGATGGTATATAGGCTGGAAACTCGTGATGCAACTCTCATGAGGCTTATCGACGAGAAACTCCACGAGCCTAAGAGTCACAGCAAAAAGAACTTGCTTTCTTAATTCACAGGTGTAAACAATGTCAGGTTCCATAGTATTGAAATCGATTATAAGTGATTAATTCAAACATAAAATCTTCAACTTTAATGTGACTAATGCAAACTTAGTATTAAAACAAGAAATTCATACGTTTAATAGACAAGACAGTTCTTTGCATAATAAATTGTACCCTTGAGACAGTATATAGGCTCGAAACCTGTGATGTAGCTCCCATGAGGCTTATCGGTGAAAATTTCACGAGCCTAGGAGTCACAGCAAGAACTTGCTTTCTTAATTCACAAGTGTCAACAATGCCACATGCCATATTATTGAAATCAATTGTAGGTGATTAATTTGATTGATTAATACTTAAGGGATGTGTAAAGTTTAGATGTTTTGTAAACTTAGGGTACATAAAGGATACTAACTATGAAATCACTCTTTTAAATTAACAGTTTTGTATAAATGAGTAATGTTGATAGATCTTGGATGCATAGATAATTAACACCTGATGGTTTCATTAATCCTGAGTTTGTTGAGGGAGTTGAAGCTTTTACTCATTATATATGTTCTCAACTTGCATATATGGATGGCCCAAAGATCAGATATCTATGTAAAAAGTGCAAACACATTCGTTTCCTTCCTATTAATGAAGTGAATGGGCATTTTCTAAGAAAAGGGTTTGTCCCAAATTATTTTGAGTGGACACGACATAGGAAGCCATTGATTTGTAGCACCTTCAGGGGTAATGAAATGAACTCATAAGTGAATGTAGATAAGTTTAAATGGGGATTGGATTTAGAAAAAAATATGTAGGTACAACTGAAAATCCTTACATGCAAATGGTTTATGATGCATCCGGTTATACCTTTCAGGAAAATATAGAAAATCTTGAAGAAGAACCAAAACCACATGTAAAATAATTTTTTGCTTTGCTATACTCAGCTGACCAAAAATTATGTCCAATTGTGAGATAATGACTCAATTGTCTTCAATTGCTTGAATATTAAACACAAAGTCTGAAGGGTATACTTCTGATCGTAGTTTTGATAAAATTCTTGGATGATATAATGAATCATTGCCTTTTGATCATATAATGGTTGATAGTTTTTACAATATGAAGAAACTTATTAAGGGTCTTAGTTTGCCTATTGAAAAGATTGATTGTTGCAAATTGGGATGTATGTTGTATTGGGGAGATGATGTGGAATTACAAAAGTGCAAATTTTGTGGCCAACCTAGGTTCAAGCCTAGAAAGCGTTCTATGAAACAGAAATTAGTACCCTAGAAGTGAATGTATTATTCCCTGCTAACTTCAAGACTTCAAAGACTATATGCTTCTGATGTTACTGCATCTCACATGAGATGGCATAATAAACAAGAACAGGAAGATGGAATAATGAGTCATCCATCGGATGCTCTAGCATAGAAACATTTAAATAACATCCATTATGAGTTTACAGTTCAAAGTCGAATTGTTAGGTTAGGATTGTCGACGGATGGATTCCAACTTTTTGGTCAATCCGAACAACAATATTTATCATGGCCAATCATAATTACTCATTATAATTTGCCTCCATAGATGTGTATCAATCAGGCATATATGTTCTTCACAGTGATTATGCCAGGGCCTAAAAATCAAAAGCATAAAATTGATGTATTATTACAACCATTGATATCTGAATTGCAGTATCTTTGGGAATATGATATTGAGACATATGATGTGTCTATGAAACAAAATTTTGTGTTAACTGCAGCTTTGATGTGGACCATTAGTGATTTTTCAGCATATGCTATATTGTTTGGATGGAGCACAGTAGGAAAATTGGTTTGTCCATATTGTGGCAATGATTTTGATGCGTTTTATCTTCCAAACGAGGGGAAAACATGTTGGTTTGACAACCACAGAAAATTTCTTCCTCCAGATCATCCACTTAGATGCAATAAACAAAAGTTTATTAAAAATAAGATGGTACAAACACCTCCTCCCCCTCACAAAATTGGTGAAGAGATATTGCAGGAGATTGATAATTAAGGTTCCTGAAAGTGCCAGAATTTGAAGCTAATGAAGTTAATACAAGCATTAGTAAAAATTTTAGTTAGAGAAAACGAAGCATCTTTTGGGATTTTTCATATTGGAAAACTAATTTGATACGTCATAATCTAAATGTGATGTATATTGAAAAAAATATTTTTGACAATTTGTTCAATACCATAATGAACATTGAAGGGAGGAAAAAAGACAATGAAAAATCACGAACTAATTTGAAACTTTTTTGTAGAATGAATGAATTACATAAAGATCTTCGCACCAGTAAATATCTAAAAGCATGTTACACTTTAGACAAAAAACAAAAAGAAAGTTTGTGAGAATAGTTGAAAAGTATAAAGTTTCCCGATAGTTATGTTTCAAACTTGGCAAGGTGTGTAGATATGAGAAAGAACAAATTATTTGGGATGAAAATTTATGACTGTCATGTGTTTATACAAAGGCTAATTTCAATTGCATTTCGGGAGTTGCTATCGAATAAGGTTTGGGAAGTTATAACAGAATTAAGTTTGTTTTTCAAAAGCTTAAAATCATCTAAAATCAAGTTAGCTGAAATGGAAAAACTAGAAAGGAAAATTTCAGTAATTTGTGAAAATTATAATGGATTTTTCCTCCAAACTTCTTTAACTGTATGGAGCATCTACCTGTGCATTTAGCACATGAGGCTAAACTTGTCGATCCAGTTCAATATCAATGGATGTATCCGTTTGAGAGGTTATTCAACAAAAATTATTGTAATTTAAGTAATAACATATTTTAATAACATAATTGTAATAACCCTATTCGCTAATGTAATTATTTGAATCACTTGAAGAAAAATGTCAAAAACAAGGCTAGAGTTGAAGGGTCGATATGTAATGCCTATTTAGTAGAGGAAGTTAGTACATTTTGTTCACATTATTTTGAGTTGCACGTTCACACAAGAGAAAGAAAAGTTTCTCGTAATAACGATGGGGGAGGAACGAGTAATGCTAATGGTAACTTATCCATTTTCACAAATCCTAGACGAACATATGGACGTTTAATAAGAAGAATGTTAACAGAGGAAGAAATTGAGGCTACCCATGGTTACATTTTATTGAAATGTCAGGAGGTTCAACCTTTCATGTAGTAAGTTGAAACTGATTATTTAGGTTTTGAAATTTAATGTTATTCACAACTGAAATACATAATAATGTTTTTAGATTATATGAGGAATGGTTACGCGAGCTAATGCCAGAGAAAACACAGGATGATATTAATAAAGAAGTTGGAAGGCATTTTCCTCGATGGTTCGAGAAATAAGTTTTCACTTACAATTATTGAAATAATTGAATTATAAGATTAAAGTGTTCAAATGACATTATACTGTTTAATATGATAATTTCTTTTATGTAGGCCTTAGAAAATCTAATAGAAAACAAGTTCATATGTGATCTTACGAAGGGACCTTTGCGAACTGTTAAATCGTATCCAGTGTATTTCGTTAATGGATACAAATATCATACAGAATATCATGGTCATAGCATGACAATAGTAAATAGTGGAGTTTACGTATAGGGAGAATTGATAGATTACTATGGTAAAATTATTTAGATACTTGAAATTGAGTACCTTGTATTACCAATAAAGCAAAGTGTGATATTTAAGTGTGACTAGTTTGATCCAACTCCAAATGTTGGTACAAAAGTGCATAGTTGATACAATCTAGTTGAAATCAATAAACAAAGAAGATTTAGACAATATGAACCTTTCGTGTTGGCAAGAAAGCGATCCAGGTGTATTATATCCCTTTTCCTAACTTACGACGAGATATGTCAGATTAGTTGGTTGTTTGCAAAATTAAACCTAGAGGTATTTTTAAATCACATGGAAAAGGCGAACAGAGAATTGAAAGTAAAGTGTTTTAAGAAGATGTTTATGAAATAATGCATCTGTTACATATGACGGGAATGAACCTTTGAACAATCTAAGTAATGAACATGTTGAAATTTCTTCTTGAGAGGATGAGGAGGGCGAGAGATCTAAAGAGCAGCCTGAGTTTGATTCTAATTCTTCAGAAAAAGAAGATGATGATGATTTTGATTTACAATTAAATGCTGATAGCGATTAATTTGTATTTGTAATAGAATAATATATTCAACAAATCAATTATTGACTTTTCAATATATTGTGTGAAATATTGAATTGAAATTGTTATATTTCTATAATATTCAATCAAATAAGAATTTCATGTTGAAATATGCCATTAAAGAGAAAATAGGATATGATGCGACCAAGGTTTAGACCATGATTTAGAGCCAGTTACTATCCAGGTGAAGCATCACATTATATAGCTGCAACTGAATCAGATGTTGTACCTCTAGCTACTACTATACTTGCAGATGAAGCATCACCTTCCGTACCTGATACTACTCCATCCACCACCCCTGAACCGACAGAGATATTGGGTGTAAACGATGTGGATGAAGGAGACGACCTCCAGCCTGGACCTGAGGGAGCTTATAGAAGCACTTACATCATAATTGTCAACAATCTGTAAATAAAAATACATAAAACACCATATGTTTATAATTTAGTTATAGGTTTAAATTTAAAAAAATATAAAATTAATTATTTTAATATTAGGTTGATTCCGTCTGGACCGTGCTCAAGAAACATGATATCTAAATTCAAGGAGAAGATTGATCTTGAGGGTTATATATAGAAGAATATCTCTCAGGCGACAAAGGAATTTTACTATCAGGAGTTTGAGGTACAAAAAATATATTTTTTGTATTTTTTAAATGATTTTTATACATTAATTAGATAAATATTACATTATAAGTACTTATCGTATGTTTGTCCTTTTGTTTCAGAAAGAATTTTTTTTCAGATTCTAAATTTGAGATTGTCATTTATAAAGTATAGGAGAGACGAGCACGTACACATTATCAAGACTTTGTTGATATGATACACAAGACAGGTGTACGATCGCCTTATATTTATGAGCAAATATAGAGTCGTTAGAAGCAGTATTGGACATCACCTGAGGTAATGTCCATTTCAGAGTATAATTTTACCAACAGACGTGGAGGACTGGGGGGAGAGTGTTGGACCCCACACCCCACCCGTAGGTGTTTGCAGGTGATACTGCGGCGTGTGTTTGTGGGTGATACTGCGGCATCCAACCTTAATCAGAATTGTCCGCTTTGGCTGCGACTCGACCTCGCAACCTCACGGTTTT
>JAOQML010057605.1:0-10075 GCA_027568935.1 Erythroxylum urbanii
ATTGGGCTAACGAGAGTTAGGTGATTTAATAAGAACGAGAAATTAATCAAATCGGTAATTGTGTGAAGAGAGATCTCACATTAGTTCCCGATAGTTTATTGGACAACTTCAGATCTAATTAGGGTCTTAGATAGATTTTTAATTGAGAGATTGCAATTTTTAATGACCTAATTAGGGTTTATAATTTAAGGTTCATGATTACAACTCGAGAGAGAATAATCAATCCTAAAATCGTCTAGGACCAATAATCTAATAATTCATAATCAATTAGGTTAGCTTTAAATATAGGTAAAAATTTCCCTTTCTCTCAATTGATAGTTCCTTTAGGTTAACTCTTAAGTGTGTGTTGCAACTGCTACTTTATTAATATTTTCATAATTAATTCTTGGAATTGAGTTGCATAATTGAATTAAATTCTTGCCTTAGTTTTGTTACATTTGGAATTGCTGTAAATTGTTTTGGCCTTAGATTTTAGGATTAGATTATCCCTCCCCGTGGGATTGATACCTTAGGTACTACGTGAACGACCTATACGCTTGCAGATTATTGAGGTTATTAGTTAGAACTTAGACACATCAGAAAACCATGACCACTTGTTGATATGATTCTTTACACCTATATATACCATAAATATACGGGTCATATCTTTATAGTCTAAACAATATTATCCTATGAGGATTGTTCTAAACACCTAATAATTTTTGTAACACTTTGTTTAAGGTAAACAATATGATAATGTAACTAGAAAATAACAAAACTAAAGAAAATTGATAATTGAATAATTAACAAACAATAATGAATTTGTTGATTAATCAATAATGATAACTTAGAAATTACTTTTATCCTTTTTTTTCACTTCACCATCTTGATTTAATAATATTCGACCCTAGATATCTAATAGTTATATCCAATAAATATGATTACCCTCTTTTGATATCTAACCAAATAATCCCAATTAAAATAGACAAGAATTGAATTGTGACCTCTTGATCTTTCAAAATTCCTTTTAACTATCAGATTGGATTTGAAGCAATCCTATAAGTAACTAACAAATAATTAAGATCTCTCTTCAATTCATATTAATCTAATGTTTATAAGTCTATTATAGCACCATCTCTCGCTTTTTAATATAAGACAAATATTTTAATCTAATCTCTTGCTTCAGATAAAAAATAAAAATAATAAAAACCACAAAGTATGTTTATGTTAAATTAAGAACATAAAAGTTTAACAAAAAAAATCAATAGTAATTTATTAAACAAATTTAGCAATCCATAGCCAAAATATATCCCAAATTGTTCATATTCAACATGCAATAATAAGGAAACAAAGGAAAAGATAGAAGTTTGAATTATGGATGTATTCTTCTTCTTGTCCTTGAGTAGGAAAATTTTGTAGTTTTGTTCTTCTGAAATTTTACCTCCTTGATCTCTTTATTGGATGTTCCAACTACCTCTCTTTGTTTTTTTTTTGTTGCCTTTTATACTTCTTGATCCTCCTAAGGCTTTTTCTAGGATTTCCTTAATTATTTATATTCCAAAATAGCCCCAATTCACAAAAATACAAAAATCTCGCGACCTGGAAAATCTGACATTTGCATAATCATGACCGTACATAATCATACATAGCCTCCTATGTATATGCTCTATCATGATCATACAGGTCTCCAGCTGCTTCAGCTTCCATCTTACGTACCTGCACAATTGTGACAAACCTCTTCCTTCAGTTTTTTCTTCAAATTTTCTTCAAGTTCCCTGTCTTAACTCATCATCTAAACATACTAAACATCCTCTGAAGCATGTATTCAGATCAAATTCTTGCCCTAATCAACAATAATCAAATAAAACACGTAAAACTCTAATAAAATCATAAATCTAAGTCCTAAATACATGATTATCACCAAAGAAAACACTTAGTAACACATTCTACAACCTAGAAAACAAACTATAAATCACACCTATCAATGCCTAAGCCTTTAAAATTTTCAACTAAGTAACCAACCTTTTAAAACCTTAATAATTCAGTTCAAAATGTTTGTTTTTGTTGATATGGCTAATAGATAGACATCCATATGGCATTTAATAAACATGCCATATTATTAAAAATAACTTTTTAAAATAAATTGTTAAGTTTTTAAAAGATTGGACATTTAATTGAAAATTTTTTAAGCTTGGGCATTGAATTAAAAAAAATCTTAAAAATTTAGATACTTTTAAATATGTTATCCTATTATCGGGCACTGAATAAGGTCACTATCGGGAACAAATATCCCATCCTTTTGGTTCAGGGCCTTATAGATAGGTTAATCAAGGCTGTCATATTCATGAAGTTAGATCTTTGATTCGGGTATTAGCAAGTTCAAATTATGAAAGGAGAAGAACCAAAAACTACTTGTAACTAGGTATGGTGCATATGAATTCTTAGTAGTGCCTTTTAGATTAACTAATGTACTTGTAATAGTCTGTAATCTTATGGATGATTTTCTATACAAATTTTTGGATGAGTTTGTAGTTGTGTACCTTGATGATATTGTGGTATATAACAACTCCATGAAGGAGCATGTAACTTATTTGAAACATATGTCAGAGTGCTCAAGGAAGAAATAGCTTTATGTCAAGATGAAAAAGTGTGAGTTCACTATATTAGAAATTAATTTGTTGGGTGTTTAATGGGTAGAAACTAATTTTGGATGGATTCGAGGAAGGCGCAAACTATTCTAGAGTGGCCAGCCCTAAAAAAATGTCAGAATTATGATCTTTTCTTGGGCTTATGATCCATAACTACTCTTGGAAAGTAGCCCTTCTCATATATTTGCTCACGAAGGAGAGGAAATGGAGTTGTACAAATCATTGAATGGATGCTTTTGAAAAGCTCAAATAAGTCATTGCATACTGCTAGATTTTCAATTACCATTCAAAAGTTGATGTCAATGCGTCAATTAAGGCAATTAAAGATGTATTGGTTCAAGAGGGACACCCCATAGCTATTTGAGAGTAAAAAACTTGACGATGCTAAATAGAGATATTTTGCACACATAATGAAACAGTGGCAGAACTACATTGCTTGCGAGTATGGTGTGTTTACTTGCTATGATCGAAATTTGTGGTTAAGAAGTATAAAGTGGCAAACATTTCTTTAAGGTGCAAAAGAAGTTATCAGCTAAACTAGAAAGGTGGTAAGAATTCTTAGCTGAACATAACTTTCCTTAGGTGTACAAACTGGGGAAGTGTAACAAAGTAACCAATGCCCTTAGTAGGAGAGAGGTGTTGACAGCTTACTGAAATTTTTCTTGAATTGAAGCTGAATTAGTGGGCTTAATTCAACAAAAGGCTAAGCTTGATACTAACTACTTCACGATGGCATAACCAAATGATGTTAGCTCGATGATAGGCTACTCGTAGGGAAAGGAGGTAGGTTATATGTCCTCAGTTTTGGTGGAATATAGAGAGCATGCATGTGTGAGTTTCATGATGCGTAATGGGCAGGACATCCAGGAAGTGAACAAATGATGGTACTACTAATCCACTCATAAGTTTGGCCTCATATAAAGCAGGACATTGAAGTTTATATAAAGCAGGACATTGAAGTTTACTGTCAGACTTGCTCGGTGTGTCAAAAAGATAAAAGTGGAGAGGCAAAAGCAAGCAAACTTGTTGCAACCTTTTCTCATTTTGAAGAGGCCATATATATTGGTATCTCTAGAATTCGTTGTGGGATTTTTGGAAGCTAATGGAAAAGCCTTAGTGCTGGTAGTGGTAGATCAACTCATTAAGTATTTGATTTTCATTATAGCTCCACAAAAGTAGCATCTAATTTATTTTATCAAAATGTTGTAAAACACCTTGGTGTTCCAATGAACACAGTGAGTGATCGGGATACTCTATTTACTGACAGATTCTAAACATCCTTACTTAATATGATAGGAGCAAAATTAAGTTTTTCCATAGCGAATCATCTATAAATGGATGAGCAGATCGAGAGGACAAATGCTTTGACAGAAGACTACTTGAGGCACTACCTGATTGGTAGCCAACAAAACTAACTAGAGTTGTTAGATAGTGCCCAATTTACATACAAACTACAACAATATTCCTTTAGAAAGAAGAGTTCGTTTGAGTTGCCATTAGGCCAATGTCGCTCACTTCATTGGAGGTGGCAAAGCAGCAAATGGGAGGCCAACGTCCTACTACTTATATATTTACAAGGGATAAGCATGAAATGGTGAATGAGGCAAAAGACAACTTATAGAAGGCCAGGTATCTTATGAAGAAATATGCGAACCAACATCAGTGACCTTTAGATTTTAGTGTTAGGAACAAAATATTGTTAAAGGTCAAACCCCAAATATGGTAAAAAGATAAGTGGGAAGCCAGTACATAAGGGATTGATTTCGAGGCATGATGGTCCTTTCAAAGTTATCAAAAATGTTGGCAATGTTGTTTATCTTTTAAAAATGCCTGAAAAACTAAACGTATGTACTAATTTCTATGTAAGTTTTCTGCATAAGTTCTATAAAGTTATGAAAGAACCAAAATGGTGCAAAAGTAGTTTGATGACAATATAAGCAAGATCCTTGACCATCGATTATTAAGACATCATAAGAAAAATTGAAGGATGGAATTCCTATTGCAATTGAAAGGAAGGGAAGCTGATGATACAACTTAGGAAAGAGACACTTCTCTTTGGTGATTTGAGGATAAGTAAAGGCCTACTTTGAGAACCTTCTTAAGAGGATGTCAGCTCCTTTTTAAGGGTGGAGGTCTGTAAGTCTTGTTGCTCATTTCAGGCCAATTTGGTAGCAAGTGACTCCTTGTAATTTGCAAACCAAAATCAATCAAGCATGGTGAGGGCATGCTTTAGCAAGGAAAATAAGACAACTTGTCGATGGTACCAAACACATCTTGTTGGAGACTTCAAGCATAAATCTGACTTGGCTAAAGTTTAGATCAACAATGGAAAACATCATACAAGGATTCTGGAACAACTAGGACTATTTTAGCTACTGGATTGACTAGTGGCGATTATGGTAATTATAGTAGTCATGACATTTGTCGATTATCAGTTATATAAGATAATCAATTATATGGGTTGATCCAACTGCTCTTCAAGCCAAACCTATGTTATAATAACATCTGGTGGGAAACCATATGGTTAAGTCTTATCTAAATCGTTATGTTGGTTAAGATGCAACTGTTGCATGATATATTACAACTATTGTGTTGTTAATTTAAAATTATGCAATTGTGTGCCAGGGACTAACTGATGTCTCACTCTACGTTCTATTACTCTTTTGTACAATAAAGTATATTATTTTGTTGTCTCAAGCCTAATTCACGTTCCTTTTTATTAAAACAACACACAGGTTGTAATATCCTAGTTAGATAATTGTCCTATGTAATGTATTATATATGCATTTTATAGAGTATGCTCTATTTATGGTGTACTAGAGTAATTTTAGCTTTAAATGTATTATTGAAGTTATAGCGGAGATTACGGATAGACCAAAGATGGCTCTAGATTCGATCGGAAATTTCTTGAAAATTTTTCGAAAACTCCAAAAAGTTACGGAATGAGTCCAAATGAGCTTTAAAAGCCTTGAAATGTGCTTTAAAAAGTTAGGTGACATTTTTGAATGGAGTTGGATGATTTGGGTGAATAGCATTTTTGGATGATAAGTGAATCCGGATAAATAGTATTTTCACTTGAATAGTGATTTTGGGGGCCCAACCTTGAAATTTTGAAAAATACTAGAAATAGGTATTGAAGTTTAATGATACTGTAATGGATAATAAGGCCGATCGAATGTTTTTTGGGAGTTCTAAAAGTTTAGGTTAAAATGCTCTTTTTGGAAAACAATGGGTATTAATGATTTTAAACTCATTCGAATTGTTTTAAAGCATACAATCAATTAATATTGATCCTAATTAGAGTATTTCAGGATCAATTTGATGGTAAGAAGGTTAAGGAATATTTTCAGAATTTAATTCGATTAGTCGATGAATTAAATTCAATAAAAGGCAATTTGGTCTTTTTACATGTCATTAAGGGTAATTTGGTCTTTTTACAAGAGGTGAGTGGATTAACGAGTGACTAAAAGAGGACAAATTGGAGAGTGACATGTGTAATGCACTAAAGGTATAAAAGGGCCAAACTAAGACAATTTGCTTCATTCTTCGACATAAACGTGAGAGACCAAACAAAAGGGAGAAAAAAAGAGAGAAGAGGGGACAATCGGCCAAGGAGGGAGAAGAGTGTAGCTACCATTTTTCATGGTTTTGAAGCATAAATTAGAGAGATCTTGATCAAATGGAGGTACTCGTTAAATACTCAAGAGAACGGAATAAGTTTGGAAGCATTTAAAGGTTGAATATGACAAGAGAAAGAGTTATGTTTAGCGAAATTTTGTCTTTGTTTCTCCGTTCACTTGAACCATTTCCAATGTTTTGGCCATAATTCGGCCTAAAGACCTCCAAATTGAGTGATTCCAACTGGAGATGAAACATAAGACATTGTACTAAAAATCTCTAGAAGAGACCTTGACCTAATTCTAGCTTAATGACATTAAAATTTGAGATTGAAAATGGTAACCTAATACTACATATTTCACAATTTAGAAGTCCAAATGGTCAAATTTTTGATGCTATGGAAACTAGAGACATTGGGAAACAAATGTCTAGAAGATCTTAAAACCTAATTTGAACTTTTTCTATATGAAAATTAGGGAACAAGTAGAGGTATAAATTCTAGGTAGGGGGACATGACGGGCAGGAAATTGTAATAGTTTGAGTTTGTTTTCGTTTCCGATTTTTATTGAATCATATCCGAACCTTTTTGGATGTTTATGAAACTTTGCAAGCACATAGATATAAATGAAATATGACTTACCATATGTAGATTGTGTGAGGTAATGTTTTGAAGAAATTGATAATTTAGAATGAGTAAATGATAGTATTGAAGTAATTGTCAAAGTTAGATTTTGAAACAAAGAACAATAGATTAGCTTACAGAAATAACCAGAAATGCAATTAGCATACATGTTATGTGATAAAATACTAATCTTAAATTCGGATAAACCACGATTATAGTTTTAATGCCTTGTTTTCTAATTTGGAAATAAATACCTAAGCGAAATGCGTTTTGTATAGATAAAGAAGAGGCACAGAACATATGAGTGTGCTTAGCAATAAATTTGCGAAGTTGTGAGTATATTTTAATTCTTTTATATGAATAAATTCTTTGTAAAAGAATTGCTGACATATGATTGTTCTTTAAATTGATTTTATGCAAATGGTTTCTATATATAGAGACTAGCAAGTTGTGAGTATTCTTTAAATTAACTTTATACAAATAGTTTCTATTTATAAAGACTAGTAAGTTTTGAGTGTAATTTAAATTGAGTTTATGCAAATAATTTTCATTTGATCGTGAAATGAATATTTATGTTGAGTTTTATGCAAATGATATTTTACAAGTAAATATTGCTAATATAAGTGTATGTATCGGCAATATAGGAGTTTTAATTTGAAAGTTAAATTTTATATGATTGAGAGTTACATTGAAATAATTCAACTATGAATCCTCCCATACTTTATTTAGAAAATAAAATGAGTCGTAAATGTAAGAGTTGCTTTTACGTATGGTACACTGCTAGGCTTTATATGTGTTATTGTATCGGTATATTTATGACGGTTAACCTATTATGGGTAAGTGATGTAGAATCAATTTTATAAATAGTAGCTAACCAGTCACGGATAAGCGATGCAGAACCAGCTCCATAACTACTAGTTTATAGTGATTAACCTGTTACGAGTAAGCGATGCAGAATCAGCTTCATAAATAGTAGTTAACTAGTTGCAGGCAAGCAATACAGAACCAGCTTCGTGATTTTATGCCTAGTGTACTGTATGGTAAAGAAACTAGTGGTGGGCTATGTTGAGTAAGGAAAGTCATGAAAATAATAATGCTACCTCTATTTATGTTAAAATTGATTTGAGAGGTATTGTATGGTACCAATTATAGTGGTTGGGTTATTTTCAATATAAAAGTTTTCCGAAAACTTATTGTCACTACTGTATATTGTTTAAGAAAAATGAAAAATGGAAACTTGTATCTTATGAGTTTAATGACGAAAAGCATTTTAGAATAGTGTTTCAGAAAATTTGAAATTGTGTTTTACAAAATGTTATTTGAGTACCAATTATTATGATGCACGAATGAATTATTATGAAAAGTATTTTACCATGAGCTTTACTACTGTATGGGAATATTTTAATTATGTTGTTATGAAAAGTTCAATTTTCTTATAAATTGATTATATTTACTGAGCTCGTTTAGCTCACCCTTATTTTTATGTTTTTAAACAGACCACCCCAGGTTCGCATATAGGTGCTGCAATAATTGGGACTCTGCCTCAAGATTAGTTGTATGGTCAGGTGTTGTTGTGTTTATGTTATTTTTGCTATGTATGAGATATGTTTTAAATTATTTTGGAAAGAGTTCAAAAATGTGATCTTGTGAATATTAGTGAAACTGTAAATATCTTTTTCTTAATAAACTATGAGGGCTTTGATCCTAAATGATGTTTTTAAAATATTGAGAATTGTATGTTTGTGATTGCTTGTGATGTGAACCTGAGGTCCCATTCTAGAAGTTGAGATAATTTATGAAATATTATAAGTATTTTAAATTTTGTTATGCAGGTATTTTTGAAAATTTTGGGAAGGTCAAATTACAGTCATTGTATAGCTGAAATTTTTAATAAAATGATTGAGAAAAAGAGTTTCCCATCATTTTCCACGCTTTTAATTTTTAAGTATAACAAGTTTTTAACAGTTGAACGGCTTGGCTTTGTTGGAATCTTTCAGTTGAGTTAGATATTAATTGAAGGACTACTGTAGAGTCGCTGGGAGGGCACCACTCGAGTTCCCAAAAGGAAACTCCGGAATGAGTCCTTTCATATGCGAAATGTTTATGAAAAGTCATGCCTTCCATTTGTTTGACATATTGTGGCTGAGAACATAACATGGCGGATATGTTGCAATTACAATGAAATTTATGAGTTGGGCAAACCTCTGAACTGGCCATTATAAAACCATACATGACGCTCGTTTAGTGGCATATAACTAACGAAAACAATCTCGGTCACCATAGGAGGTTACCTAAGTGGCTAAGATAAGAGTTTCGTTTTCCTATGATTGATGTTCATCCATGTTTAAATTATGTGCTACTTGTGAAGAGAGAAAATACCTTTTTCGTGAATAGGATTGGATAGATTTTGAGTCATAAAATTTTGCTTGAGCCTAATCTGATCGAACTTGAATAATCTAAAAATTAAAATGACTTTGTTTTAACTATACTTAGCAAAATGATGTCATTTTCTAAATATAACTAAAATTTCATTGTGCTTGAATCAACTTGAGCTGACCGTCAAACTTGAGTTATGGTTAAAATTCAATGAACTAAAATTAATTTATTAACTTTGGATTGAATCAAAGTTAATAAGTTGTTTTTAATTTCCATTTGTGAATTGTTTAAATCAAACATGATTATTTTGTTTTTGCATTGGTACTAGTGTCTATTTAAGAAATTACTTTTCATACTTTTATACAATACCGAAACTTTTTTTAGTGTGTATTAAATAAAATATTGTGAAGTATATAATCATATATATTTTAGATAAATGAAATAAGGAATTAACGACTTAAAATTAAGTAATGGACTTAATTTGATGTTAAATAGTTAAACAAGCTTACAGCTACTTATAGTAAGCGCGTGGATGATTACACACAGAATTCGCAACCCAAAGTCTTAATCCAAAATGTTGAGCATGTAATTTTTAGTCTTATTTAGTAAATAGTATTGAAGGAATCATAATAAAAAAGGGAATATGAACGACAAACAAGAACTAGAATAAGAATGGAATTACTGGCTATGCTATGCATGTTTGGTATATTATCACCAAGACTGTGATTAAATAAGGTAATAATTATACTAGTATTTGATATTAAATATTAGGAATAATAATAATAAGAAATTTTTTATTTACATTTAATTATTATATGATTTATTTTGTAAA
>JAOQML010057615.1:0-10074 GCA_027568935.1 Erythroxylum urbanii
TGGAGTATTGTTATATATTGAATTGAAATTGTTATATTTCTGGAATATTCAATAAAATATGAAATTCAAGTTAAAATATACCACCAAAGAGAAAACAGAATATGATGCAACCAAGGTTCACACCACGATTTGGAGTCAGTTACTTTCCAAGTGAAGCATCACATTTTACAGCTGCAATAGAATCAGATGATGTACCTTCAGTTACTACACATGCAGGTGAGGCATCACCTTCTGTGCATGTTACTATACCATCCAACATCTTTACACCATCCACCACTCCTATATCGATAGAGATATCAGGGGTAAATGTTGTGGATGAAGGAGGCGGCCTCCAGTCTGGAATTGAGGGAGTTGATCAAAGAACTTACATCACAATTGTCAACAATCTGTAAGTGAAAATATATAAAACACCATATGTTTATAATTAAGTTATAGGTTTAAATTTAAAAATGACATAAATTTGTTTTTATATTAGGTTGATTCCTTCTAGACTGTGTTCAAGAACCATAACATCCTAGTTTAAGGAGAAGATTGATCCTAAGGGTTATATATGGAAGAACATCTTCTAGATGATAAAGGATTTTTATTATTAGGAGTTTAAGGTACACAAAATATTTTTTAGTTAAAAGTTATACATTAATTAGATAAATATTGTAGGTTATAAGCACTTATCGTATGTTTTTCCATTTTTTAGAAAGAATTTTTATAAGATTCTAAATTTGAAGTAGTTATTTATAAATTATGGGAGAGACAAGCTGGTACACGTTATAGAGACTTTGTTGGTGCGATACATAAGAATGGTATGACCTCCTCATATTTCTGAAGAAATATGGAGTCGTGGGCAGTAGTATTCGACATCACCTGAGGCAATGTCCATTTCAGAGTATAATTTTTCCAATAAACATGGAGGACCAGGGGGAGAGATTCTTCCCGTACACACTAGAGGATCTATTACCCACCACGAGCATATAGAAAGACTTGTAAGTATCTATACTTTACACTTATATTCTAATTTTTTTACTTTGATGTATTTCAATTTAATTTGATATGTAAATTTTGGAATGAAAATATGTGTATTATAGAGAATGATAATGTCATAAATGTCTGGTGCCATATATGGCTATGTTGTTGCGTTACTTTCTTTATTCAATAAGAGGTAAATATAAAAAATAGAGAATTTTTTGCCGAAATTTTTGTAAATTGTAGTTCACTTATAACATCTTATTCTTATATAGGAAAAGTCTATGTGTAGGATGCCTACACCCCATCAGCTCTTTTTGTACACTCACACTAAGAAGTATGACGGTATGACATTCATCAACACCAGATGTAGAGAACTAAATACATGTAAAATTTATGCTTTAATATTAATGCTTAAAAATTATCACTTATTAATATAAACATTGCCTTCTGATAGGATCAAATACAAGAAAGCATTCAACGACAGTCTTATCAGTCTAAAGATGTTGATGAGAGTCAAACATATCTTCATGCAGTGGGTGGTAGGGACCATCGTGGAAGGATCTTTGGCTTAGGTTCATTTGCAAACACATGTTATTTGCAATCCTCCACATCCAGTATAGCAGTATCTAATAAGCAACCCACTTCCAATGAAGTCCATGAGCTTTGGACCACAGTATAGGCACTAGCAACTCTGTTGCAATAGTCAATGGAGTGCATAGCCCAGCTCTGTAATGAGATGGACGAGTTAAAGGGGAAGGGCAGCATCTCATCGCAACATTTAGAGCATCCGCATTCACTAAATGAATAGCGTAGTTGTAGTCATTTTTTATGAATTAAATGCTTATTATTGTAGATAATAATTGTTTATTATCAATTGAGATAATTTTTACTTTATATCATCAGTCAACTATCTGTTTTAACAAATTAAATGTAGAAACAAATAAAAATATTATCAACAGATAACTAATAACTGTATAAATTATACATCAATCATAAGATTATCAAATAAAATTAAATGCAAAGAAAATATTAAAAACAATATCAGTAAATTTACTGACGAAAAAATAAAAATTGTTGGTAAAATGTAGTGAATTTACTAACAAACTACCAAAATTTGTCAATAAAATATTGAATTTACTAACAGACAACTAAGATCTATCGGTAAAATTAGTCATGAATTTACCGACATATTTAGCTAATCTATCGGTAATATTATCGACAGAGGAGCCTTATCCGTCGCTAAATTTATCGATCAAAATAAACCTTTCGTCGCTAAATTTATTGACATTACAAAATTTATCGTCGCTAAATATAGCGACGAAATAGAAAGTGACCGTCATTAACTTAGCGACAAAAAATTTGTAATCCGTCACTAATTATTACCTACGGTCGTTTCTTCAACGACTCATTCGGTTGGTAAATTTTGTTACTAAATTTGCTTGTCGACGGTAAACCTTCACATTCTGTTGGTGATTTTCGTCACTAAACCCCATTTTTCTTATAGTGATTGGAACCCCGTATATCCTCACAATCTCATCAATATATAACTTGGCAAGCTTGTCTAAGGAGTTTGTCTATTATACAGGTAAGAAATGAGTTGATTTAGTCAACTTATCCACAATTACCCAAATTGAATCATTGGTCTTCAGTAACGTTACCATGAAATCCATCATAGTTTTCTCCCACTTCCATAATAGAATGGCTAAAGGTCTTAATTTTCCTACTGGTGCTTGATGCTCTGCCTTGACCTATTGATAGGTCAAACACCTTAATATAAACTCTGCTGCATCTTTCTTTATTGTTGGCCACTAGTAATAAGATCTCAGGTTTCGACACATTTTTGTAATACCAGGATGCGTAACATATAGTGCACTATGAGCTTCCATTACAATCTCCTCTTGTAATCCATTTACATCTGGCACAAAAAATCACCTTCTAATTGCAAACTCTCCATCTGCTCTTACTAAAAAGTTAGTTCCCCTATTTTGTTGCACTCTCTCTCTCTCATCCGTATCAGATAAAATCCCAAGCTTGTGCTTCTCTGATCCTATCTCCCAAATCTAGTTAAACTTGTAATGTCATCAATAAACCACTCATACAATCAATCTCCAATCTCATGTTCAATGCTCTCAACTTCACCAATGGTTTCATATTATGTCCACTCAAACTAGCCGTTACGCCTGAGTTGTTCCTACTTAAAGCATTTACCACTATATTAGCCTTCCCTGGATGGTAATCAATAGTACAATAATAATCCTTTAGAAGCTCCATCCATCTTCTTTATCTTAAGTTTAACTCCCTCCAAGTTAAGATATACTTAAAGCTCTTGTGATCTGTAAGGATTTAGAATGTCTCCCCATACATGTAATGTCTCCAAATCCTAACAACATGCACAATCACCTATAACTCCAAATCATGGGTGGGATAATTCAAATCATGTGATATCAACTTATGAGAATCTTAAGCTATCATTTTTCCATGCAACATTAATACACACCCTAAACCAATCCTCAAAGAATCAGTATATACCTTAAATCCTCCACCACTCGATGGTAGCACAAAAATTGGGCTAAAAATCAATCTCTACTTAAGGTCCTCAAAACTCTCTTGGCATTGATTGGTCCACTCAAACTGAACTCCTTTTTTTAGTAGCTTGTTCAATGGGATAGTTATTATCGAAAGTCCTTCTACAAATCTCCGATTATACCTAGCAAGTCTTACAAAACTCCTTACCTCTAATATATTTGTAGGCAGTTGCCACTCCATAATTTCCTTTACCTTAGTAGGATTAAGCATCACTTCCCCTTAAGACACCCTATGTCTAAGGAAAACTACCCGTTCCATCCAAAACTCACAATTACTTAACTTCGTATGCAATTATCTCTCTTTCAAAATATGTAACACAATCCTCAAATGTTGCTTATGCTTCTCTTTACTCCTCAAATACACCAATATATCATCAATGAACACTATCAAAAACTGATCCAAATTCTCTTAAAAGGTCATGTTCATTAGTGCCATGCATGCGACTAGTGCATTAGCCAATCTCAAAAGGCATTAATAGGAACTCATAATGGCCATATCGAGTACGAAAAGTTGTCATAGGAATACTTGACTCAACTATCCTCAACTGTTAGTATCCAGATCTCAAGTCAATCTTGAAAAATATGACAGCTCCACTTTGTTGATCTAAAAGATCATCTATCCTCAGCAATGGGTACTTGTTTTTCACTGTCACCCTATTTAGCTACGGTAGTCCATACAAAGTCTCAAACTACGATCCATGTTCTTTGTAAACAACACTAAAGATCCCCAAGGTGATGTGCTCGATCTAATAAAGCCCTTTTTTATCTACTCCTCTAATTACCGTTTTAACTCATATAACTCAATGGTAGCCATCCTATAATAGAAATTGGTGCAACTCCAGGAATAGTGTCAATGGTGAAATCTGTCTCTTGTTGAGGCGGTAAACTTGGTAAAATCATCCAAAAGTACCTATGAAAATTCCCTCACCACAGGAATATTCTCTAACCTAGGACTTACCTCCCTCACATCTATAATATAGGCTAGATGTGCCTCAAACTCATCCAATATCAACCATTTAGTAGTCATTACTAAGATTATACATAATGGGACCACTGTCCGACCCCCCACAAATATCACTTTTAATTCACCTGAAGACTCAATCATCATCTCATTCGCATAACAATCTATTATAGAATGATGTTGTGCCTACCAATCCATCCCAAAAATCACATCAAACTACCTTAAATCCATCACTATCTAGTAAGTTGATAGCTCTACTTACTATAAGAATTAAGAAATTTAGTGACAATTTTTTGTGACATTTAAATATTTCAAATATTTCTTCATAAATATGATAGTTCATTATTAATTATATGATGGCTTATCTTTCGTTCATGATGGATTTTTTCTTTCCTAAGTGAAAACAAACTAGCTTAATTATGCATAATTTCAGGCACTCTACTGATTTTGAAGTTGCTTTATCATAACTTATCTTTCGTATATGATGGCCAAGGTATGAAGTTGCTCTCATCGAGATGGACAGACCTAGTTAGCCATCTAAGTTATGTTGTAATTTTTTTTTGGTAATCTCAACATTTATAATTTGTAAACTAGTATTTGTATTTATTATTTTGTCTATAAGAATTATTAAGGTTGTAATTAAAATCTTGTATACAAAGAATATTCTTTTTGTTGGCATAATTTAATGATATTTTACTTTTTATATACAATGCTTCAAATTATCAATTATATTTTATAATAAATTAACAACAAAAAATCTTAATATTTTAAAATTTATGACAAAATATCTTTCACAGATAAGATTTGCTTAAATGAAAATATTTCTTGTCACAACTTTACATAAGTTTAGTGCAAAAAATGTTGTCACAATTTAATGGTATTTGGTGACAACTTTAGCTTTCACTAAATGTCCATTTTTTTGTAGCGGCTCCACCAATCATCACCGGCACCCCCCTCCTTACACTATTTAATAATACATAGTCTCCTATTGACAACCATACTCTTAGGTCATATCCTAATGGACTAACCTCTTCCAAAATTCTAGAGACAAGCTCTAAAGAAATGTAAGATTGTGTAGATCCTAGTTTTACTAGCACATAAGAATCAACATCAAATAATGAAATCGTACCAAAAGTGACATCGTTAGATGCGGGTGCCTTCTCCCTTGTCGTGTGATATATCCTTGCTTAAGTTTGACCTTATGCTGAGGATGTCCCACTAGTACCTGTACCCATTATTGGTCCGCGTCTAACTCCTTCACCACCACCTCTACTACCAACTCTACTTGAACCTCAACTCAAACCAAAGCACCACTTTAACCGTGTACTCTCTCGTCTGTCCTCACTCCTAAACTTCTCCCTACTATCGAACAGCTCCTATATAAATGCCCCCAATCTCCACAAATATAGCATGCCTGATTGATCCCAGTAAGTCCCTAACTTGATCCTCTTTGAACTATCCTACTGGTAGCACAACTCTGTAACCCTCTAACTCCTCTATTAAAAGATCCTCTAAACCTCTGACTAACCCCTCTATTAGATCCAAATGATGGTGCACTGATAATGTGGTGTTGTCCTAAATCCCTGTCAGCTCCTCGATCTTCACCAGAATAGTAGAAACTACCACTTTTGATCGATATAGCTTCAGCTCTCCTAGATCCCCCTGTACTAGTAGACCATAAGTGACTAGCTCCCCTTTTAACTAACTGACTCCCCTCTCTATAATGAGTCTCTGATAGCCTCTTTAGCTCTCTTTTCTTTCTTCATTGTTCTATTACATACTCTACTCTGAGTGAGTCTCTAGTAACTTCTTAGAATTAGAAATAGCAGCTCCCAAACCTAAGTGAATATTCAACTTTAGATCCTACTTAAATAGGCAACATCTGTCTTCTGGATTTACCGTAGCCTCTAATGCATTCTTAGATAATGATGTGAAATGATCCTTATAATCTTCCACTGACATCCCCTCTGTCTAAACCAAACTCACAAGTTATGTCTTCGTTCGATCTCGATATATCCACAGTGCATATATCTCTAAACTCTCTCGGGAACTCCTACTAAGCCATCTCTCGTGTCACATAAGATCTCTTTACTGACTTCCACCAAGTTAGTACATTGTCCTAAAATAATGAAACGATGTACTGCAACATTCTTTCCAAGGTATACTCTGTACAATCTTTATCTTCTCCCATTATGCCTTAACCTCTTGAAGATTAGTAGTACCTTGAAACTCTACTGTACCCACCTTACAAATCCACTTATAATTATGATCCACCCTAGATCACCTTAGACTAGAGCCACAGTAACAACCTGGTGTATAAATTGAAAGAAATGCATCATTTATGGTGGCATTGACACCTTTCCTCTTACTTGATCCATTTAGGCATCCCCCTGATAAGGCACATCCAGATCACAGATGAAACTTCTCGATTCCTTAGTTAACTCAGGGCCAACATTATCATCCCTGAAACCATCTTTGGTAAGATAAGAATATATCATTAGTTTTTTTTTCAGTTAACACGTCCCCAAAAATGTAAACCTAGCTCTAATACCACCTAATGTGACACTCCAAAAATTCTTAATCCGCAATTATCCAAATTGTTCCCAAAATATAACATTAATTACCAAAATCCTCATTAGTTCCAAAAAAAAAAGACGTTCTTCAATCATAAAAGAATTTTATACAAACATAACTATCTGATTTGTCACATTAAAAAATATATACAATAAAAAACTTTATTTAATTTAATCTGTCGATCCCACCTAAACTCCACTATATCAGTCCTGTGCACTAGGGTTATTGACAATCTCTCTATCTCCTAAAAAATAGTGGCAAGGGTTGAGCTACCTACTCAATAAGGGTAACTGACTGTACCCTTAAACTCAAATAACTCAATATATAAATATAAAAATTAGTCAAATGATCAACACATACATGTAAAACTAGATACACATCATTACTCAGTATATCCAAACAATTAACAAACATCCAAAATTTTATCAAAGTATGATTAAGACTAAAATTATTATTACTGCCATTTATAATTTATCCCATAATTAACGGAATTGTCTAGGTCTTGTTTAACCTAGTAGGCTTACATTTAATGGTCTGTCGGCTCATCTCTACTCATCATAATCTCTCACTAAGTGGAAATGTATTAAATGTATAAATATCAACATACGGTACCTCAATTTCTTAATCTAGTTTGGTACCCTGGTATTAGTCTAATACCTAGCCATTGGCACAAGATATTCCTAAGATTTAGGATTTTTTGGTACCACTCTCACACCTAACCATCAATACAGGACATCCTTAGGACCTAGCATGCCCCAGTACCTACTCCACAGACAGATACCTAGCCACTGCTCCCTCATATCTAAATAACATATCAATTTATGACCATCAAGTATAGCCTATCCTAGGCAAGCTACAAATTCTCGGTTATCACCTTTCATTCACGACCTATTATTAGTCAGTCTCTATTTAATTAACACATTTTTTGTTGAATTAACAAGCAATACACCTCATAATATGCAACAAATATAAAAGTGAAACACCTTGTACTTTGTTAATTATTTGTGAAATAACATAAAAATATTTTAAGCATGTAATTATTAATCATTAATTTAATTAATAAATATTTTAAAATATCATTCACTATAAAAATAATTTATTAATAACAAAACATTATACTATTCTACGAGTACAGTCTAAGGTTCTCCTTATCTGAATTTCGGACTCAACTAATTGATAGTCCAATTTACTTCTTAATCCACTATTCGGACCTAGAGATTACAAAATTCTATTAAACTAATTTAAGAAAATTTCCAACCAAATTGCACTTAATAATCCAACATGATTCCCTTTTCCATTTTATTCTTAATTATGAAAATATCCTTACTAACCTAACCACCATAATTACTAAAATACCCTTAACTATTAAAAGTCCTATTTGACCATCATTTATTGCTATTAATACCAAAATTACCCTTCTTGGAAGTAAATTCCATTTTTACCCTTAACTATTTGAATTTCCTATTTTATTTAATTTAACTTAAATTTTCCAAAAATTGTCATCTTCTTCACCCTCTCCTCTTTCCTACCTCCTCTTCTTTTGTCATTTTCCAACTACCTTTTATCCATTTTTATCTCTTTCCATGACTTCAATTATTGTTCTAAATAATCTCAATAAGCAATCTAACTATAAACTACTGTAGGACAACTAAAAATCACACTAAAAGACATATAATAATTGTTGGAAATTTACCTATGTGCTAAGAAATTTTGGGGTTGTTAACTTCCACAATTTCCTCACAACTAAATGAGTGAACATATGAGAAAAGATTCACATATAGGAGAAAGATGGTACATTACACACTTACCAGCTAAAAATAATTGAGAGAAAAATGAAGAAGACTTGAGTTTGTTGGTAGGTTTAATTCCAGCAGACAGCTTCTATTTATACATCTCTAATTAATGGTTTTATGGGTTGGGCTACTGGGATTTGTTTAATGTTGGAATATTTTTGATCTGTTACCTGTAAGAAATTCCCCCTTCTAAGTATAAATTTCTAAAAACTCATACTTCTCCAATGAACAAATCTCTACATCATAAAGAAATTATAAAAAAGGTCAGTATACAAAAAAATATTGTTAATTTGTGAACTAAGAAAAAGATCATGATTTGAGAATAAATGAGCAAACAAAATATATGATTTTCAAACTCCTTTAAACCCAAAAAAAAAGGAGAAAATGGATGACCTTAGAAAATATAGGAATGGATGGAGAATAACATGAAAACCATGCAAGGGACAAAGTGATACTCCATTATAAACTAGACCTTTAGGGTTTGGGTGAGATAAGAAATGACAGGATTTCTCTATCTCTCTTGACGACGTTAGGCACGATAGGTCTTTTGTAGAGATTTGAACTTGCTTTTAATTTATGTTCAATTTTGACCTTGTCATAGTTTTTGGATATGAAACAAAAAAATAGCTCATTTAACAACATTGTTTTAACTAAGAAAAATAATTTATAGATAAAATAATAACGTTGTACTATGAAAAAAGGGGGAGTAAATTAATTATAGCTAATAGCATTTGAGAAAGCCCTTGAAATATTGTTTATGGGATAGGTCATGTTTACTTGATTAGGTTACAATTTAGAAAAATCATAGACATATATAGACTTTTGGTTACGAATTCTAGAAAATAGTGAAAAAAACATAGCAATAAGCATATTTTACGTAGTGCATCCTGGGACCTTAACACTATATAAGGCTAACTTGTTCTTTTTCTCTACAAAACCCCAAATTCCTCCTTCCTATTACCTATCAACTCAAAATTTCCCTCAAATCTCTTACTTCAAGTACCAAATTTAACCATTCAAACACTAAATCCTTTCTTAAAACATAAAACTCTTCTTTTTAAACATCAAATTATCCTTTAAACATTAAGTTTCTACATCTAAAGGGAGAAAATTGAGTATTTTTGTAACACCCCATTACCCTAGGGTACGTACCGGGACGCCCGTAGGTCATTCCGACACATATCCTAAGATAAGGGAG
>JAOQML010057661.1:0-10072 GCA_027568935.1 Erythroxylum urbanii
GTTTTATTAATAATAAATATTTTCATTACAAAACTGTAACTAAAGAAGATAAAGTTACATGTAAATACACTTGCTTTTCAGGGCACTATATTTACATAACTCCAACAAAAACTAGAAGCTTCTTAGTGCAACGCAGGTATATCCTTGAAAGATTTAGTTAGATCTCTTGCTACTTATACTCTGTAATTTTAGTAGGAAACCATATCTAGAATCCATAACTTAGTAAGTTGGATGGGTTAAATGATGGAAGCTCTCGACTGCCTAGAATCAAAAAGTGAAGAAATGCAATCATCTCACCCTGAGGTGTAACCAAGGGACGCTAATGCAGAGACATTACAGAGGGAAAAGGAGCTTCAGAACCTTGAGAGAACTACTCAAGGAATTGCTTGTGTCGAAGAAGTGGAGGAGGAGCTCGAAGGAGATATAGATGTATCATTTAGTTTAGAGGTAAATGTTAAGTCCCTTATTGTTGTTAATATTAACATTTCACCTTTACAAAAAAACGTGAAGAGACATTTGAGATGTTCCAAGAGAGTGAGGAATCAGTAAGGAATAAGAATTTGAAGATAAGAAAGATGCTAGAGGTGAATAATCAACTTAGGCCCTATCCTGAACAACTTCATGTGGAGGAAGTGCAAATTATGATGCCTAAAGTTCATAATTTTGTCACGTAATAAGAAAACAAGGAGTTGATGAAATGCATATGAGGTAGATTAATGTCTCCTCCTAAAGTTGTATGGAATGGGTGACTTGAATATAATGCATATAAGGCAAATGTTGCTTTTAAGGGGTCACTATATATGCTTACAAAGTCTTGTTTATAGTTAACTTTTGGGAGTGATATATGTTTGATGTGGTTCATGTATGAGAGCTTGAATTTGAACTATCAAACGTAGTTTTTGCATTCATCATAACTGATGGTACCCAGTTTTGAATGAATGTTATTTTTTGTGCTTAATGTTGCATTGAGTGTTACTTTTGTTTCACTAGCTTTGATGGCTTTTATGCTACTTTACCCAAATACATCTCACTTTAACCTTTGTCCACATTTCAAACTTAAAAAGTCCTTTGATTTTGATTTTGTATGTGACCCTTAGTGGTGGAGAAATGAAATGATTTGCAAAGTTTTGGAATGTCTTGATTATGAATGGTATTTGAGTGCACACATAAAGACATCTTATTTAAATACATTTTGCCAAGTCTGCCTCTAGATTGCTCAGTTTCTAAAGGTGTTGAATACTGATTGATCATGAGTAGAAGCGTTGAATGTTGAATTCTTGCTATGGGTTTTGAAAGTTATTCATCTTTGCTTATGACTATCTATTCTTGAGATATATGGAAAATGACTACTTGTTTTTAGGTCTATGATTTTGGATATGATGTTTTGCCTAAGGATGGTCAAAAGCTAAGTATGGGGCAACTTGATATGTGCTTAATGTTTGATACATTTAATCCATAAAACTTAGTGATTAATGTTTTAGAATGCTTAAAACACTCACTTTAATTCATATTTGATTTTAGGAACAATTAGGAAGTGAAGGAGCTAAAATGAATCAAAAGCACTATATTTGAGCCATTTTTTGAAGATTCACACTCGCTTGTCTTTTTGGAATAAGGAGAAGAAGGATTAGAGAAAGAAGAAGATAAGAAAATACATAAAATGAAGAATATGAAGAATGAAGAGTGTAAAACATGGCTCACGGCCATGTATGCAAGTGTCATGGATGTCTCACGCCTATGACACACCTTGCATGGGCACAAGACACCTGTCATACCCATGCAAGGTGGCTCACAGTCATGAGAAACTTCTCACATCTATGAGTTAACCACTCACCCCCGTGAGAAGCTATGCATTGGTGTGACAGCCTATGTTATACCCATGATACACTTCCACCTCACCCATTGTTTACCCAAAGTTTTTAATATAAATGGAGAAAGTTGTGATGGTAAAAGCATGTTTTCATTTTGGGGAGTTGTCTGGAGGTGTGGAGCTCTCAGTTTTGAAGAAGAATAAAGAGGGGCAAGCCTCTCATCTATAGGAGACCCATAGAGGGTTAGATATCCCGATGTCAGATCAGAGGTGACATCGACGCCGAAGAACCCCATTAAGCATATTTTTATTTTTCTTTCTCTCTTTAGGGATAACATATGTTATCCTATGCTTATGGATTTGGGTTTTCATGTATGAATGATCTTTATTATCGTTATCATTAGATTGTTTATATATGAACCTATTGTTACAATCTTAAACACAATCTATAATTGTTGTGTTTGAATATTGCTAGAATCTTCAATATAATCCGTAATTACTATGTTGAGATTCATTTTTAGCAACTAATGGTTTTGGATCATTAAGGATATAATATTTAATTGTTATGTTTCTGATTTGTGTTGAATCATTAGGGATAACATAACCTAGGTTAAATGAACCAAGCTTGTATGGTTGTTGCCTTGATTAATTTGTTTTCCTAATTCATAACACAACTATCCTATTACATCTAGAGATCCTATCCTAGGTTGTTTGATAGCTAACAGGTGCATCGTAATGCTAATCAAAATAAAATAACTAGACTACTACTATAGTAGTGGTAAGTCTAGGTCGATCCTACAGGGAGTGTTCGATTAGCTTGTGAAATGAAATTAATTGATGTTTAGGTAATGGAGGGTTTTGGATTTAATAAGAAAATAAAATAAAATAAACCTATTGAAAAAAATTAAAGAAAACATGCGAAAAATGATAAAATTGGAGAATTCAGTAGGGATCCATTTCTTTGGTTCAATCTTGGCTTACATCCTAATTAAGCATAATTCATTGATTTGTTGTTCTTTTATCTCTCTTAGCAATTATCGGTCGTAGATTAACAACAAGCTCTATTAATATCAATTTTTCTTTAGAACCTAGTTAATTACGAAGTGTTCGTTAATTAACTCTAGCTATCGGGAAACCTAGAATAAGCTCTCTAATTTTATCCAGACAGCCACCTTATGAATAAGAAAAATAGACTAATCTAGGTAATAATCACATAAGCTCGGATTATTTAACCTATCTTATATTATCTATAATAATTTGGAACCATTAGTTGCTACATATGAATCTTAAATCGGGTCGTTGGTCTCGATGTTGCCACCAAATCGGCATCTGACTGGCATCTGAAACTTAGCCTTCCATAGGCTCTCCAAAGAAAATGCTTCAGCCCCCATGAAAATACCCTATCGAAGACCCTAGCTGCTCTCCCTTTATTTCTCACGCTCACGCTACTGCTCTCTTCTCTTCTCTTCTCACTATTCACTAATTTGATGAATAGACATGTTTGGACCACCCTACTATTCACTTTTCTTCTGCCACAAGCTCTCTCTTCTATTCCCACGCTACTATTCTCTTCTCTTCTCTTCTCACCATTCACTAATGTGACAATTAAACTTTGTGGTCCATCTCCACCATTCACATCTCCTTTTGTTTTTGCCTAACCTTGCTACACTACCCTCCTATCTCACCAGTTCCTCTCCACTTGCTTCAAAACTGAAGGAGACAAAAATGAAGGAGCTGCTGCCCTTTATTCACTCTCAATTTTTTACTCATCACCAGCCCCTTTTTTCATCCCCCATCTATGCATTCTTTATACCTTAAATGCTAGATTAAATGAAAGGGACAGGTGGCATTTAAATGGAAGTGTAAGGTGTCTCATTTTGTAATGTGTTGCATATGTCTTCAATTCATGTTGCTGAAGCCATCACACATCCTGTTCCTCCAAAAGCTAGGTTTTTCTTATGATTTAAATGGACAAGTGTAACGTTATGCATATCTTGTTTCAGCTATTTTTCTCAGCCCTCACCCATTTTTTACTTCAGCTGAACCTCCACTCTCCCATACCAATTGACATACACTTTTATCTTGTCTTTGTTCCCAAGCTATGTGCCAAAACATATGGCAGTTAGGTTTTTATAGATAAATAGATAGCTGGCCTTATTCTTGTCTTGTAATGCATGTCATGTGATCTGATAGTTGCTGAATTTTACAGCTTTAATTTCTTGCTATTATGTCATTTTGCATTTAGTCTTTCTCTTGGCTTCTTCTTTGTTTTCTTCTTTTAGACTAAATTTTCCATATTTTCTTCTAGTCCAACAAACATTATTTTTAAGAGCTTTATTGTCTTCTTCTTGCTCTAATTGTCTTCTTCTTACTCCATGAAGACAAGTGAGTGTAATTTTTTGAAAAATGGCCTAAATGTAGTGCTTTTGACTCACTTTAATTTCTTTGCTTCCAAATTGTACTTAAAATCATATATGAATTAAAGTAAGTATCTTAAGCATTTATATATCATTAATTGCTAAGTGTAAGTGATTAAATGTATCAACAATTAAACACATATCTATAGCTAAGTTTAATTAACAAGTGTCTCTGAATTAAACATGACCTAAGGGAAAATCGAGGTTAATAGAGCTTATCGTTAACTTACGATTAATAGTTAGTTACTAGGAGGGGTAAGAAAACAACAATTCAATAAGGAATGTTTAATTAAGTGCAGGTTGAGATAGAATCGATGACCAAGTCCCTAACGATTTCATCATTTTTCATCATCTTTGAATGTTTTCTTTAATTTGCTTTTATTAGTTTAGTTTCATTTTATTTTCTTGTTTGAATCAAATCAAACCCTCTAAAACCTAAACACTAATTCTTTTTATAACAAAAGCTAACTGAACACTCTCTGTGGGATCGACCTAAGCTCGCCACTGTTATAGTTGTAGGTCTAGTTATTTTGAGTAGTGTTGTGATGCGCTACGTTAGAGTTGGAAGAAAAAAATCTATAAGTTGCTCAGTTTGAAATTGTTGTAATTTTTTATTTAGGTACCTGCATTCATAAAAGAAAAGTATGAAATCCTTAAATCAAAGGAATTCAAATTGTGTAAGATGCTAATTAATTAATCCTCAACAATGGTGTCAAAAACTTGTTCAACAATTTTTATATAACAATAAAACTATTAGTACTGCAAGTATACAAATCGTATTTTACAGTACCAATCTTGTAGTACTAAGGGTATCATTTTGACGAGGACTATAAACACCAAAACAATTTGAATCAAACTTTATCTAAGGTACTAAGAATTTGATTTGAATTAAAATAAATAACAGAAATTAAAAAATAATAAAATGAAACAAATAAATAAATAAACAATTGAGTTGCCAACAAATTTGAGATTGATCAAAAGTGAACACTTAGGAACTATTCTATCCTTATTTTGTTTCCCTTAATTTTGTTAATTCAATTTATGTTTGATCCAAGATTTTGTAAAGTTTTGATTACTTTCTCTCAATATCTAATCAAGTAACCCTAATTAAATTTGATTTTTATATGTTTGTAATCTTTCAATTTACAAAACTATTCCTAACTTATTTAATTTGATCTTAAGCAATCCTATAGATAACTTATTCCACAATTAATATCTCTCTTCAATTGTTCGTTAATCTAATAATTATAGGTCTATTAAGTTGCCAACTCTCATTTCACTTCTTAACATTAATGACTTGATTCACTCTCTCGATTTGTTACTAAGTATATACATGAAAATTATTACAAACATTCAAAGATATATTGAATTCAACAACACATAAAGGTTTATAAAATAGTTCCAAAATAATTCCTAATCTGGATTTAAAAATCCAAAACATATTATACGTCAAAAAAATACAATTGCACATATAAGACTATGAAGAAAATAAAGGAAAAAGAATGAACACTGTTTGAATCCTTGATCTGGAATGGTTATCATTAAATCATTGTAAGAACACTGAGGTTCAAAAATCTAGGTAAGGTTCTCAAAATCTTGAGTTCATCTTACAAAATCTTCAATCTTATAAAGTAATTAGATGGGAATAGATTTTATTTCTAGAACTTATAGATTTCTTTATGAAAACAAAAATTATGAAAGAATCACCTTATTAAAAGTGAATCTTTAAATCTTGCCATACATCAAATATAGAATGTAGTCGTATAGCATTTTGAGCAACTAAATTAGACATAGAATAAATAAGTTATGATGATACCATCATATTGAAACACTCTTAAGATGGATAAGGAAGATTATATTTATTAGTAGGGATATTAACATTAACAAATTTTAACTTTTTCTTTGAGAGTAGTTCCATCTTCATTGTATGACACCATGAATGATAATTATGATTAGTAAGAATAAAAAAAATAAAATTGATGAGAGCTCCTATTGTCTAGAAGAACTACAATCACTCTCTATCCATAGAAAGGCAAAGGGTCAGTTTTGATTGCTTTATAACCTTCTAATTAATTAATTAGACCATCCACTAACTTTGTACCAGTTTTCCATAGTTTAGGCTACTTCTCTCTTGCCGACCAATAATCAAAGATAAGGACCAAAATAAGGAGAATTTAACATTATCCTTTCCAATCCACAGTTGATCGAATTTTGTTCAGTAAAAGGTTGACTAATGTTAAAAGAATACAATCACTAACTCAAACCTAGTAACTATTTTATTTTTATCTATTCAGTTGTTACAAGATCCACCCATTAATTAAAGTTGGTAATAAATTCCACACAAATATAAAGTAATTACTGGTGTTACTAACTATACCTTTCCTCTATTGAGAATGCATGTTACAATATAAATCAACGTTTATCTTTTACTAATAAGGTCTTAAGACTAATTTCCATTAGAATTACCAATAAAGTCTTACTGATTAAGTGAATATGGATAATCCTTGTAGTTAAGCAAGCTCTTTAGTTAGGATGGATCCATGCTCATTACTTAAAGGAAGAGTGTTTTTGGAATATCAAACACTACAAGAAAATAACACATTACTAACAGAAAATTACCGGTAGAAAACATTTCGTAGTAAATTAATGACGAAAATTGATTTTCCATTGGTAATTTTGTAGGAAATTTTGTTTTTTGCGACCGTCAAAATATTCTTCGGTAAACGTGGAGGGAAATTATCCCCAAGACTTTCCCAACAGAAAAGTAAAGTCTATTGTAAAAGTAGGCGGCAATGGCTAGTGGGAAAAATAAGCATCTTAAATACCGACAAAACCACAGGTTTGTCGGTAAAATATCAATAGAACTATAGTTCTGTTGGTCACTGTCAAATTGTTCATAAATTAAAACGATGCAATTTGGTTTTAATTAAAACAACGTCGTTTTATTCACACTCTTAACCACCCCAAAGCCCCCCTTCTCCCTCCCCTCTATTATTTTCTCTCTTCTTCCCACTATCAATGCCATCGGTCCCTCTTCCTCCTAAGCTTCCACCATCAATTTTTGCTTCCTTTGGTCCATCATGCATCATTTTTAGTTAACAAAACTATTGGGTTTATTTTGTCTCCAAAAAACGAAGCTGTTAAATGGTTATATGTATGACCATGGGTAGGTGGGTGGGTTTTGTTTTGATGTGTTAAACTAAGTTATTTATGTGTTTTTACGTTGAGTTGTTGGTTTATTTGTTGTTTGAACGTGTTATTATTGGTAAATAAAGAAAAAATGCAATGGTTTTGTTATTAGTTAGAGCCAATTCAGGTTGCCTATGAATTGTTTGATGAAATGTATCTTAGGGATGTTGGTGAAACTTGGTTAATGCCTTGAAATCTAGATAAAATGCCCATAGTTAGATAAGACTTGAAATGGAAAATGAGCAATTATATGGAAGGTAATTTGAAACTATAACTAGTCATCATAATTAGGATTAGCAAGCCTAAAGTCAATTTAAAGGAGTTAATATAGAAAAAGGGATAGGATTTTATATAATAGAATAAAATTGGACAATATATGGAAGGTGATATTTATGAAACAATTAATGAGCATTTTTATGTATTAATAAGGCATGGTATGAAAAGAAACAAAAGTATAGTGCTTTTGTATATTTTGAATCAAATTTTACAAATTTTCCTTTTAATAGTTGATGGATTGAATTTGGTTTTACCAATTATGTCTTAAATATGATAGAAGGATTCTTCATGGCCCAAACCATAAACTCCAATGAAAATTCTATATTTATGGGTAATTAAATCAAAGCTTAAGTTGAAGCCATTAAAACTTATCAGTTGAATTTAGGTATTAGACATCATTTATACCTTTTTCAAACACTTTATGTTCCTAATGTTTCTCAAATTTTAATTTCTTTGTCTAAACTTGATAAAGTTGGATATTCCTTTAAGTTTTGAAATGTATGTTGCATTTTATTCAATAATAATGGTTTCGTGATGGTTTATACAAATTAAAGTTTGATGATCTTTTTGTTGAGAATTTGTTGGCCTTGCAATAAATGTTAGTATTAAACATAGTTTAGTATAAGAAAGTTTAGCTCATTTATGACATAAACATCTAAGTAACATATCTAAAGAAAGAACACAAAGATTGTAAAGAATGAAATCATTCTAATTTAGATTTTACTTATTTTAGTAAATATGTGCATGGTATTATGAGGAAACATATAAGACACATAATTAAGAAAACAAATACAAGAAGCACACCGCACCTTGAACTTTTATATATTTTGATCTATATGGTCCTTTTGATGTTTCACCTTTTAGTGGGAAAAAGTATTTTAGCACTTTTATTGATGATTTTACATTATGGATATATCTAATTGCTATATGAGAAATCATAATCAATAAATGCCTTAGAGGGGTTTATTATTGAGGGTTAAAATATACTTAAACCAAAAAGTGAAAGTTGTTAGGTCTTACAAAAGTGGTAATTTTGTGAAAGGTAAATGAAACCGGACAATGTCTTGACCTATTTGTTAAATTCTTAAAAAAAACATAATGTATGTACTTAATACATAATGTTCATCACACTAAAATACAACAATATTGCATAAAGGCATAAGCATGCTTTAATGGAATTAGTTAAGAGCATATTGAGTTATTCTTATCTTTCCTTATCATTATAGATATATGTATTAGAAATTACCTTATGTTTATTAAGCATGATTCCTACACTACAAGAAAATTAGGAATTAGTGACATATTTTTATTAAAATTATCATAACATTAATTTTTAATATTACTCCCACTAAAAGTCCACATATTTGTATTTCAAAATCAACAATATTATTTTTTGATTTGCTTGCTTTAACATATTAAAAATATAACAAAACTATTGAAAAATGTATTATATTAAATATGAAATATTCTTTTTCACAGGCCCTATATTGTGTTGAAAAGCGTCACTCATCCTTCTTCTTTGAAGTATGGATTTGTTCATCCATCCGAATAAGTTGTCCAACTAATGTCTACTATATGTATTGCTTTAATAATATGATTCTGATACCTTTGGGTTTTGTGTGAATGAAAAGGAGGTCTTGATTTTGTGTTATTATTTAGAATATTCTTATAATCATTTATAAGTTTTTATGTTCTTCTTTAATAGTCTAAGTATTTACTATATATGGAATGAGTTTGAGATCTTATGGATGATTTGAGGCACAACTAAGTTCCTAGAAAGATATATAGGTTAGAAACTAATGATACAGCTCCCATAAGGCTTACGGTGAAAAATTCCACGAGCCTAAGAATCACAATAAGAACTTACTTTCTTGATTCACAGGTGTAAACAATGCCTTGTACCATAGTACTGAAATCAATTATAGGTTATTAATTCAAGCATAAATACTTCAACTTCATTGTGATTAATTCAAACTTAGTATTAACACAAGAAATTCATAGGTTTAATAGACAAGATAGTTCTTTGCATAATAAACCCCTAGGATGGTATATAGGCTGGAAAACCGTGATGTAGCTCCCATGAGACTTATCGGTGAAAAATTTCACGAGCCTAGGAGTCACAACAAGAACTTGCTTTCGTGATTCACAGGTGTAAACAATGCCACATACCATAGTATTGACATTAATTTTAGGTAATTAATTCGATTGATGAATATGTAGGGGATGTTGTATAAAGTTTAGATGTTCTGTAAACCTAGGAGACATAAAGGATACTAACTATGAAATCATTTTTTTAAATTAACTGTAACATCCCGTTTCCAGAGAACGGGTCGGACCAAAGAAACGGGTCCAGGTATGGTAAATTGCCACACCTCATGCT
>JAOQML010057680.1:0-10072 GCA_027568935.1 Erythroxylum urbanii
CAATTGCTCTATCTACTGCAGAAGCTGAATACATATCAACTGCAAGCTGTTGTTCACAAATATTATGGATAAAGTATTAGTTAGAGGACTATTCTATCCAAGAAGATCAAATTACAATCTTTTGTGACAACATAAGTGCCATCAATCTCTCAAAGAATCCAATACAACATTCAAGGGCAAAGCATATTAAAGTTAGACATCATTTTGTAAGAGACTATGTATAGAGAGGGATCATCAATCTACAATTTGTTGAGATGAATCAACAATGGGCAGATATCTTCACCAAACCCTTAAGTGAAGACAAATTCAAGGTAATAAGATGAAATCTGAACATGGTAATGTTAAATGACCATTCGTCTGAAACTCCATGTCCTAGACGATATGTCCTAATGAAGCAGAAAAGTCATAAGGAATAGTTATGGTAATTTTCACTCGATAGTATCAATTTTATGATTACCTGTGGATCAGTCACAGACGTTACAAACAGTAATTGTTTAAAAGTGTTTATAAAAAAAGAAATCTCTCAAAATCTGTAACACTCTACATTTTAGAATCTTCTTAGTAACTGACCCGCTTCAAAGTGCTCTTAACAATGACATTCAATCCTCTGTTCTGTACATCAAATCTTTCTCATTTTCATTTCGTATCTTTCTCTTAATTGTTTTTATATACTAACCTCGCTTCTTTAAGTGAAATACATTTCTATGTTTAGTGGAAATACATTACAGATTACAAAAATGTCAAAATCTCTTGTCTATGGGAGACTCATTGATTTCACTACTCTGAAGGAAGATCGAATGGATATCGAACCTGAGATCAAAGCTACTGGATGGGAAAATTTCTTCAATATCCGAGAACCAGTGTATCCAAATGAAGTATATGAGTTCTGGAAAAATACAAAGGTGGTAGATAACACCTTGGTATTCTACCACCTTTGTATCAGTGGTAGATAGATTGTCAGTGTTTGTTTCACAAGATTCTATTGTGAGGGCTACTGAATGTCCAAATGAAGGAGCAAAACTGTTCAATAATACAAAGTGGATTGCTCAAAGTCACATAAATGAAGACAACATCAATCGACAACCATATGGATCGAGTATTCTGGGAGTCAAGAAGTCTTCAAACCTAATTTCGAAGGCTAGGGTTCTTCATTCAATTCTTCTTCACTATATTTTACCAAGAGTGGGATCAAAAGATTTCGTGACGATGAATGATGAACATTGTTTATTTCATCTACTCATATACCAATCTATTAATCTTTCGTTCTTGATTCTGACCTACATGATAAAGGCTAAGGAGGATTATCATCTAAAGAGTAGTTCGTTACCTTATGGTATGCTATTGACAAGATTCTTCAAAGAATCTAGAATCCTACTTGATAGAGGAAATAGAGTAAAGTTGAGAGTGTTATCAATGCCTCTACTATTCGCAACATGTGGATTAAGACTGAAGCTGAAACGGATAAAGATTTCACATCGACAGCACAGTCTAAGGGGGAGCTTTCAATTAGAAGAAGCTGGAAAGAAGATGTTTCATCTGGTATGCAAGCAAAACCTCAATCAACCGGACGAATCTCAGCTGAGGTGGCAAAAGTTGAACAATCTTCTTATAAGTCAATACAAGCCAAGACGATTCCTGAAAGGAAGGAAAGTGTAAAGGTTCAACACTCACAAAGAGTCCTTAAAGAGGAAGGCTGAGACGCTCCAATCAGAAAGACACAAGAAGTCTAAAAGATCACCAAGATTGATGACCTTACAACAATAATAACAGAAAAAGCAAAAAGCTCTCATTCTTGGTCAAGTTTCTGAAAGTGCAAAGGAACAATAACAACAACAACAACCTACTAAAGCAATTATCTCTATCCCTTAGACTAAATCAGAACAACTGTCTAGAGAGACAGAGATAAAATGGAAGTTAGTATTTGAGTAGAACAAGTCCCAACAACAACTCTCTTTCAAGACGACAGAAGAACAAAGGAAGACGAAGATGATTCAGAAAAAGAAGGTTAAAAAGCAGCAACCTACAACCCTCCTCAACCAATGAGGAAAGAAGATTTGAAGATGAAGATTATAGAATAATCAATACCTAATCAAAACAGAAGTTCAATTATCATCAGAGAACCTCTTAAATAGAAAGTTAAGGTTTAAATTGAACCTATAACAGTAAATGATCAGATGATACATCTTTTTAGTCCTAAAGAAATAAGATTGTACGGTATTCTACGAGATGAAAAGGCAGAACCATATCCATTGAAGATGACAAAAAATCCTTACACAATCTACCCAGTGACAAAGAGAACAACAATAAAGATTATACCAGATGTACAACCTAGACATCTAACACTGGTAGACAATAAAGACAAAGGCAAGAAAATTTCCTGAGAAACAAGAAGATGATCTCATAGAAGAAGAAATTTGAGTGGCGATAAAGAATATAGATAATGTATGCCATGCAGTTCAACCTATAGATGTTTATATTTCACATCACATATCAAGGCCATCAGGAAGTAACTTTGGCGTATCAACCATAGATGAAAGTTTCGAGCTCGTTGGGACAATATCGGAAGGAAGATATAAAAAATATTACAATTGAAGGTATCAATTCTACTTAGAAACCTTTGTGCATTTACTTACTCATTTTAAACCCTTAGGTTTCATTCCTTCTGTCAAAGATATCCTACACCTTTTAGGAAAACCAATTTTCAAACTACTCGAGCCTGATGATCTTGACATTCCACACCAAACACAACCTTTCCAATTACCCTCCATTAAAATTATTGACTTAGACGATTCAATCAAAAAATCACCTGTCTTTGAGTATCTTCATCCACTAAGTGAAAAGCTACAAGATTCTACCAATAATTCAGAGTTCTGGAAGAATTTCGTCGTATGTACTGAAGCTAGTCAAAAGAAGAAGGAAGATCAAGAAGCCTTATCTAAACATATTAAAGTCATTGATACTAAGGTTGATGATCTAAGCGACTTCGTGGGTGATCTTCATGAGGAAGTAGCACTTCTACATGTGACTATAGAAGAAGACCTCAAGATGATCCGCACTAATATTCAACATATGTTCTCTAAAATATTGAAGTGTCTGAAATGATATTTTTTTGATTAATAACAAATACGGGGAGAATAGTAGAAAGGAAAGGAGAATTAGTATTAGAAATTTATTTTTCTTATATATGCATTGTATATCTTACATTATTCGTCTGAATAAATATATTATTTTTCCGAAAATTATTCATCTGAATATTATCATTATCCGTCTGAATATTTTTTTATCTTCTAATATTATAATTATTTGTTATCATCAAAAATGGGGAAATTATTAAGTCAAGACGACTTCACTTCTTCTATTGATTTTGATGAAAGTCAAATAATAATAATAAAAGAAGTGTGTGAACTGTTTTGATGAGTTTGTTAAGTGTGCAGAAAAATGTAAATAGCACAAATCATCAAATCAAGATGATATTCAAGAGTTGACTAAGACAAAGTGTAAGACAAACCAGACGAAGTCTTAAGACGAAGTGAAGTCCTAAGATGAAGCGAAGACATAAGACGAAGCATACAAATCAAATCAAGATGATATAATTGAAGAATAATCTGCAACGTCAGTTAGTTAATTATAGGACTTAACTAATAATTGATCTTTGAAGATTATACAAGCAGTTTTCTCAAGAAGACCGTTGAAGAATTAAACTATAAATATTAGTTGAAGTCATAAACAAAACAACTTTTAACTTTTAACTTTCAAGTCTCAACTCTTTACTCACATGAAATAATCCCGTGATCAAGTGAGTATACTGTTAAAATATCTTAAGTGAAAAGGAGGTAAAAGAGAGATCAAGAACATCTGTAACGTGAGTTTAGAAAACTCAAACAATATCTTTTCAAGTGAAAGGGAGGGCTAGAGCCTGAAGAGGCTGAGATAGTAGATAAAGAATACTTTGTGAAAGAGACTTGAAGAGGCTCTGGAAGTGAGAAATAATAGTTGTAAAGTTATAAGAGATAGTGAAATCTCAGATAAACTCTGAGGATTGGATGTAGCCCAAAGGTTAAGTGTGAACCAGTATAAATTGCAGTGTCATATTCTCTAACCCTTATCTCTTTAATTTCTTGTTGTTAGAAGAATGATACTATTTTCGCTGTTGCATTACTTAAACAAAATAAGTGCATTATTTTGTAATTGTCTGAATCTATCAAGAAAATCAAAAAGTTTTTTAAAGATTACTATTTTAGACGATTTAACACAATTCAACGCCCCAGCTTGTGTATTTTACATATAATACATTATTTCTATAATAACAAGTGATTTACTTCATAAATAACATCGTTAAATTATTTGTTTGATGATATAATTTAATTTAAGGCACATAAATGAGGAACTTTTAATTCTTGTTATATAAGGACATAATATGTGAATTGTCACCTTAATTCTTGAATTTTATTTTCTTTATTAAATAAAAAATATATATTGTACCGAAAATAAGAATTGATTTAGACTTTGGGAAATTCAGACTTCTCCTATCACTACAATATGATGATTTAATGACGTTTTATACTGCATATCAGAAGTTAATATCAATCTTGCACAAATTTCTCATGGATTTTTACAGAATCTTTGGCTTGAGAATTAACTTCTTGAAAGCAAGATGTACTTTTCTTAGAATGTCTCTAATACTAATAGTCTGCAAGAGATATTTGGTTTGAATATTCAAAATCTTCCCTTCAAATATCTAGGGGTAATTATATCCTCAAAGAAGTTGAAGTACCATGATTGCTTGATGCTATTGGAAAGATATAAAAGCAAGATTAATGTTTAAAAGAACATATTTCTTTCTCAAGCAAGAAGACTTTAACTAATTATTTCAATTCTAAACAACTTGCACAACCATTGGAGCTCACTCCTGGTTCTTCCAAAGAATATTATTATGAAGGATGCATGAGGAATCTCCCCTAGTCTGGAAAAGCTGAAGATTCCAAGGGGGATAAGCTAAAATGGGACCATCTTTGCTAGAGGAAGCATGAAGGAGGGCTGGGAATGGTTTCTTTTCAACTGATCTAAAATAAGATAATTGCTAAGGGAATTTGGAAGCTTCTCAGTGATAGAGAGGCTTTTTGGAGCAAATGTATAAATGTCTACTATTTAAGGGATTCTAATTGTTGGTAGTTAGAAGAGAAGATGGAACATTCTTGGCATTTCATCAACATTTTAAGGCATAGATACAATATTTACCCCCTCATCAAAATACAAATTGGTAATGGTGAAAATTTTTGGATTTGGTTTGAAAACTAGACACCTCATAGTCCATTGATTAAGAGAGCTGAGCTACTCTCTCTACTAGGTAGATGGACAATTAACACTAAAGTCTTACATGTTATTGCTAACAATGGGTGGAAGATCATAAGAAGAGTTGATAGATTTCAATATTATCTCCCTAGATACATGCCTAATTCATCCATCAAAGATAAACTACTCAGGTATACTAGCAGTAATGGAGAATTCACTAACTTTTCTTAGTTGAAAGCTATACAACCTCATTATCTGAGTATTCCTTTGTATAATATAATCTACAAAGGATCACTGATGCCTTAGGCTTCTTTTGTAACCTGATTGGCATCAATAGGAAGATTGAAGACCAAAGATAGACTGAAGAGAAGCAATGATTAGATTTACGTCCTATGCAATACATTACCTAAAACTGCTAATTACATGTTCTTTAAATGCAAGTTTTCTTCTACAATATGGGTAACGATGCAACACAAAATGGATTTAGTTTTCCTGAAAATGACAAGGGAAATATTTTGTTTAGAGTTGAAAAACTCTATAAAAGATTTAGAGAAGATAGGAAATGCCTAAGTCTAATAGTAACTTGTTCTGTTTATTCTATTTGGTTTGAAAGAAACCAAAGAATCTTCAAGGTTGTTCACACAGACAATACGTTATTGTAAATAGGACTTATTGTTGGATCAGAGAAATTATGATAGCCAACCAAGTTAATGAAAGCATAAGTTCTTCTACGAAGCATAATTGAGGTCTAGAGTAATCAAATCTTCTATGTTTTTGATTAATTTCTAGCTTTGCTATGATGACTAGTTTCCTTACCCTATAGTTTTATAACTATTGTTCCTATAGTCTTGTAACTGCCTTCATTGCCTTTTGGCATTTTCAATGATGTTTATTTATTTATAAAAAAAGAATTGATTTTCTATTTTATTACATTTTAAAAAAAGTAGGAATGATCTTTACTAACTCAAAAATAATACTAGAAATAACATAAAAATCATAATTATATAATAAAAATTATATTAAAAGGACATAAATGGTTTACCACATTAGATGCAAAATCAAGCTATTGACTACTTCAATTACACGAAAATACAATACCATTAACTGCTTTCACCTGTCCTCCACAAAAACATTTTTAATGGAACTTATTACCCAATGGCTTAAAACAGGCACCAAGCATTTATAAACAATTTATGGGCACCAACTTAGAAGGATTAGAAGATTTTACTTTAGAGTATATCAATGACACTATTATATTTTCAAATACTGATAAAGAAGATCATTTGAAAAAAGTAATAATTGTCCTTCAACGATGTAAAGAAAAAGGATTAATTTTTAAGTAATAATTGTCCTTCAACGATGTAAAGAAAAAGGATTAATTTTAAGTAAAAAGAAGGTTCAAATAGCTCAACAAAATATTGAGTATTTAGGCATCGAATTTCATAATGGGTTTTTAAAATTACAACCTAATATTCTTACTAGAATACAACAATTTCCTGATTTTCTAAAAAATAGAACTCACATACAACAATTTTTAGGAATACTTAATTATATATCTGATCAAGGATTTTTCAAAAATCTTGCTAAAGAACACAAACGATTACAACTCAAATGTAGTACCAAAAACTAGTGGAATTGGACTACTACTGATACAGAAGCGATATGAACATTAAAAAATCTATGTAAGGATTTACCTGTCTTATATAATTATTTATCCAAGGATACACTTCTGGTTCAAATTGATGCCTGTATAGATACATGAGCTGGCTGTTTATTGGCACGACCACCCAACCAAAAACAATATCTATTATGCAAGTATATAAATGGAACATTCAGTTCCGCTAAAAGTAAGTATCCAATTCATGAAAAGGAAACATTAGCCTGTCTCAAAATTTTGAGAAAATCGTGTATTGATTTATTGCCAGTTGAATTTACTATTCAAACTAATTCAAAATGTCTATGTGCATTTACTAAATATAATATTAAAACTAACTATAATCAAGGTCGCCTAATCCGATGGTAATTAGAATTAAATCAATATAATTTTCATATTCAGTATATAAAATCTTCTGACAACAATCTTGCAGATATCTTAACCAGAGAATGGAAGCAGCAATAATGAGTCTTAAAGAATCATTGGCCAAGAAAGAAGCTCAATTAGTAGAGCTACAACATCATATGGGAATAGTAACCAAAGAAATCAATTAGTTAAAGACTACTATCACTTTACTCGAAAAACAACTCACTCCCGAACCAACACCTACACCTATTCTTATTACTCCACAACAACTTCGTCAATCATCCTCCATTCAACGCAAGGAAGGTTTCAAGGAAGACAATGTATATATGATTTTTAATGGACCTATGGTAGGAATCTATGACGAATGGCATAGAGTAGTAGTACACATTACCGAAAACCCTCTATTTTGCATAAAAGTTTTTCCACTAGACAACAAGCCGAAAAAGCCTTAGCAAACTTTAAAAATCCAATATTAAAACCTCAATACAAACAAGCCCTTGAAAAACCTCCTCTAGAATCCAACATAAAGAGTTTAGGATGACCAATCAACAAGGAAAAAAACTAATGCCTTACCTACCAGGGCTTTGAAGGAAGAAATGAGAAAACTCACCTCAGAAATGTTCTGTGACTGTATTCAAGCACTTAACGAATGGAAAGATGAACAAAAATTGTTTCAATATTATCCTCAAAATCGAGGCCGTTATGGACCTAAGGCTATAATCTTCCCTGAAGCAAATCCATTAACAACTTATCTCTTTTTTCAGAGTGAATTTATTGATACCATTTACTTAACCAGCCTCAATATCCTTTCAAAATTCCCAACAGGATTCATTTAAGCAGTCAAGATATATCGAGAACGCTTTGCTAAGGAAAGAGAAGTATTCATCAAGGGTTTTAGTAGTTATCCAATTTTCAAGGAAATCGACAATCTTAAAGATGCTGAAATTAAAGTATCTAGATTCGCTTTTATTCAGATCGAAGTCAGTAATGGAATGTATCCTCTGATAAACAAACCTCCTAAACATAACTTTAATTGGAATCTCATTAACCAATTCAATCTTCATTGTCTGGAGGGAGTTTATCAGCAAAGCATCAAAATTAATCTAGATTCATTACTCAAATTCAATTATAAGTAGCCCAATATAATAATGACCTCAGCCTACAAAGCACCATTATCAACAGAAGCTCTTCAGATTATTAGGCAATTTGAACAACCATTTTCAACCATGGGCGGTATTTTCCAAGAGTTATTAGAGCAATGGAAGTATGCTATCTGTTAACAACTTAGCAATCATTCTCAGCATAAATGTACATACTGCCCCATTACTTCCAATGATAAAGATGAGTCTGGGTCAATCGAAGCAGTAATTGAAGAGTAAAACTCAAGCAAGAATCGTTAAAGGATGTAGGCCCCCCTGTCGGCCACTTTGTCAATAAAAAGCATATTCTTTTGCTTTTCTCTTTTATAAAGTAGATTCTTCTGCTTTTATCATTTTCTTTTTATGTCGATTGCCCTTTAACTGATAATTGCGCTTTAACTGATGCTTACATGTCCAAGCCAACCAATCGTCTATAAAATAGACGAATGTATCCATTATCATGGTATGAAATGAAATAACATCTTTGTTCTCTTACCTTTTGCTCATTCCAAAATTTAGCCAACAAATTTGGCGTTCAAACGGAAAAAAGCAATCCAATTATGCTTCAAAGTGTTTTTGTTTCATCAATAAAATATTCATATTTTACTCATTTGTTATGCATCATCATTATTATTATATATTGTTTGATTATCTGTTTTATATAATATGATTTCAATAATCATTAACATTTCACATTTCTCATTACTTATGGTTATTTAATTATTCTTTACACATGTATGCCAATTTTTATATTCTTATCTGTTTGTTTTTTTATTTAGATTCACACTTTATTTAGTTATTATTTCACAATTGTCTTAAATATAACTTTCAATCTATTATTTTATGATGTCTATTGAAATATATTTATCTTCACAATAGTTAAAAAACACAAAAACCTTTTTATTCACTAGATTAGTACTATAACTATGGCTGTTTGTAAACCTTGTAAAAGTTTTCATCAATCTATATACATCATAATGAAAATAAACTAAGCATTACTAGACGGCTTATTCAAATTACTACTTCTATGTATAAGGTTCTTCAATCAATGAATGCACCTAATGAAGAAATTCAACGTTATCAAACAAGAATTAATTTGCATCATGAAATATATCAGTCCGAAAAAGCAAATGCTAAATATTTATATAATCAATTTAAGGAACACTATAAATATTTATATAATCAATTTAAGGACAGGTGAAAGCAATTAATGGTTTTGTATTTTCGTGTGATCAAAGTTGCCAATAACTTGATTTTGCATCTAATGTGGTAAACCATTTATGTCCTTTTAATTTATTAAAAATATAATCCTTTCGTGGTAATTTATATGCATCCCCTACTATTGCTTCATTTAATGGTTTTATGCGCTTTTGTGTCAGAATGATTGTTAACATAAAAAGCAGGTGCAAAATGTTTACTTGTACGGGAGAAATTAATTGTTTGGTTAATAATTCAGAACATTCTAAAATGAATTCTTGTACATCTTGTTAGGTGTATGGGATATTATTTTTAATGTTAATTTCTTGTGTAGGGTCTTTTAATTTTGTAACACCCCACTCCCGCCGGACTCGAACCCGATATCGACAGTGATACCCGAATCCGTGCCCCGCGAGGGTGGCGT
>JAOQML010057718.1:0-10071 GCA_027568935.1 Erythroxylum urbanii
CCAAATGTGCCTAGTGACTGTGTCAACGGGCTGTTTTTCTCACCGAAGGTGCCTAGCGACCACACAAATGGACTATTTTTCCCACCGAAGTTATGCCAACGGGTTGTTTTTCCCACCGACGGTGCCAAGCGTCCATGCCAATTGGCTGTCTTGCCCACCAAAGGTGTGCCAATGGGCAGTTTTTTCCATTGACGACGCCTAGTGACCATGCCAATGGGCTGTTTTTCCCACCCAAGGTGCCTAGCGTCTGTGCAACTGGTTGTTTTGCCCGCCGAAGGTGTGCCAACAGGCAGTTTTTGCCATCAAAGATGCATAACGACTAAGCCAACAGATTGTTTTTCCTACCGAAGGTGTGCCAATGAGCTATTTTTTCCACTAAGGGGGCATATGCTATTTTTTCAACCGAAGGAGCCTAGCGTCCTTGCCAATTGGTTGTTTTATCGATCAAAGGTGTGCCAACGGGATGTTCTTCCCACCGAAGGTGACTAGCGATCATGCCAATAGGCTATTTTTCCCACCTAAGGTGCCTCGCGTCCATGCCAACAGGCTATTTTACCCATCGTATGCATGCCAACGGGCTATTTCTCCCACTAAAGGTGCCTACAGATTGTGCCAACGGACTATTTTTCCTATGGAAGGTGTGCCAACGGGTTATTTTGCCCACTCAAGGCACCCAACGACTGTACCGACTAGCTGTTTTGCCTTTTGAAGTCGCCCAATGGGCTGTTTCCCCCCGAAAGTGCCTAGCGATCATGCCAATGGGTTGTTTAGCCCATCAAACGTGATCTGACGGGCTATTTTTCCCATTGTTCGTGCCTACTGACCATGTAAATAGGCTTTTTTACCCATTGAAAGTATTTCAATGAGCTATTTTTGCCACCAAAGGTGCCTACTGATTGTGCCAACTGGCTTTTTGGCCCACCGAAGGTGTGCCAACTGGTTGTTTTTTCCACTAAAGGTGACTAGCGACGGTGCCAACGGGTTATTTTTCCCACCCAAGGTGCATAGCGTTTGTGCCAACGGGCTGCTTTGCCCACCAAAAGCATGCCAAAGGGCTATTTTTCCCATCGAAGGTGCCTATCGACCATGCGATCATACTATTTTTCCCACCGAAGGTTTGCCAAAGGATTGTTTTTCCCACTGAAGGGGCCTATGCTATTTTTCCCATCGAAGTTGCCTTGCGTCCTTGCCAGTAGGCTGTTTTACTAGCCAAAAATATACCAACAGATTATTTTTCCCAACGAAGTGGCCTAGCGATCATCCCAACAGGTTGTTTAGCCCACCAAACGTTTGGAGATGGACTATTTTTTCCACCGAAGGTGCCTAATGACTATGTAAACGGGTTATTTTTCCTATTAAAGGTATGCCAACGGGCTGTTTTTCCCACCAAAGGTGCCTAGCGTCTGTGCCAACTAGCTATTTTGCCCACTAAAGGTTAGCCAATGGGCTGTTTTTCCCACTGAAGGTGCCTAGCGCTCATGCCATAGGGTTGTTTTTCCTACCAAAGGTGTCTAGTGTCTGTGATATCTGGCAATTTTGCCCACCGAAGGTTTGGCAAAAGGCAGTTTTTCCTAAGGAAGGTGCCTAGCGACCATGCCAATGAACTACTTTTTCAACCGAAGGTGCCCATTAGGTTATTTTTCCCATCGAAGGTTCCTAGCGATAGTGCCAACAGACTATTTTTCCCACTGAAGGTTCCCAAAGCGCTGTTTTCCTCATTGAAGGTGCTTGATGACACTACCAACTGGTTGTTTGGCCCATCAAAGGTGTAACAACAAGTTGTTTTTTCCACTAAAGGCACCAAGTAACCGTGCTAACGGGCTGTTTTTATTGCAAAGGTGTGCCAACGGGCTGTTGATTCCACCGAAGGTGTGCCAACGAGCTATTTTTCCCACCAAAGGTGTCCAACGGGCTGTTTTCCTTGCCGAAGGTGCACAACAACTGTGCCAATTGTTTGTTTTACACATTGAAGGTTTCCTAACGGGCTATTTGCCCAACGAACGTGCCTAGCGACCTTGTCAACGGGCTATTTTTACCATTGAAGGTATGCCAATGAGCTGTTTTTCCAGCCGAAGGTGCCCAGCGTCCGTGCCAACGGGCTGTTTTGCCCACCGAAGGTGTGCGAAAGGGCTATTTTTCCCACCAAAGGTGCCCATCGTAATTGTGCCAACAGGTTGTTTTTCCCATCATAATTGTGCCAACGGGTTGTTTTTCCTACTGAAGGGCCCTAGCTATTTTTCCCACCGAAGGCGCCAAGCGTCTGTGCCAACTGGCTGTCTTGCCCACTGAAGGTATGCCAACGGGCAGTTTTTCCCATCGGCGACACCCAGTGACTATGCCAACGGGCTATTTTTCCCACCCAAGGTGCCTAGCGTCTGTGCCAACTGGCTGTTTTGCCCACCGAAGGTGTGCCAACGGGTAGTTTTTCGCACTGAAGGTGCATAATGACCATGCCAACGGATTGTTTTTCCCACCAAAGGTGTGCCAATGGGCTATTTTTTCCACTGAAGAAGCCTAGCGTCCTTGCCAATTGGCTGTTTTGTCGATCAAAGGTGTGCCAACGGGCTGTTTTTCCCATAGAAGGTTCCTAGAGATCGTGCCAACAGGCTGTTTTTCCCACCCAAGGTGCCTCAGGCCCATGCCAACGAGCTATTTTGCCCAACGTATGCATGCCAACGGGCTGTTTCTCCCACTAAAGGTGCCTACAGATTATGCCAACGGACTATTTTTCCTATGGAAGGTGTGCCAACGGGTTATTTTGCCTATCCAAGCCACCCAACGATCGTACCAACGGGCTGTGTTGCCTTTTGAAGTTGCCCAACGGGTTGTTTTCCCCCTGAAAGTTCCTAGTGATCATGCCAATGGGTTGTTAAGCCATCAAACGTGATCCGACGGGCTGTGTTTCCCACTGTTCGTGCCTACTGACCATGTAAATAGGCTTTTTTGCCCATTGAAGGTATTTCAATGAGCTGTTTTTGCCACCAAAGGTGCCTACTATTTGTGCTAACTGGCCGTTTCACCCACCGAAGGTGTGCCAACTGGCTATTTTTTCCATTGAAGGTGCCTAGCGACCGTGCCAACAGGTTATTTTTCCCACTTAAGGTGCATAGCGTTTGTGCCAACAGGCTGCTTTGCCCACCGAAAGTGTGCCAAAGGGCTACTTTTCCCATCAAAGGTGTCTAGCGACCATGCAAGCAGACTATTTATCCCACCGAAGGTTTGCCAACGGACTGTTTTTCCTACTGAAGGGGCATATGCTGTTTTTCCCACTGAAGTTGCCCTGCGTCCTTGCCAATAGGCTGTTTTACTAACCAAAAGTATGCAAAAAGACTGTTTTTCCCAACGAAGTGGCCTGGCGATCATGCCAACAGGCTATTTAGCCCACCAAACATGCGGTAACGAACTATTTTTCCCACCGAAGGTGCCTAATGACTGTGTACACGGGCTATTTTGGCTATTGAAAGTATGCCAATGGGCTGTTTTTCCCACCAAAGGTGTTTATCGTCTGTGCCAATTGGCTATTTTGCCTACTGAAGGTCGGCCAATGGGTTGTTTTTCCCACTGAAGGAGCCTAGCGATCATGTCATAGGGCTGTTTTTCCCGCCAAAGGTGTCTAGTGTCTGTGGAATCTGGCAATTTTGCCCACCGACGTTCTACCAACAGACAGTTTTTCCCAAGGAAGGTGCCTAGCAACCGTGCCAATGAACTACTTTTCCCACCGAAGGTACCCAACAGGCTATTTTTCCCACCAAAGGTGCCTAGCGATAATGCCAATAGACTGTTTTTCCCACTAAAGGTGCCCAAAGAGCTGTTTTCCTCACCGGAGGTGCCTGATGACCCCTACCAACTTACTGTTTGGCCCATCAAAGGTGTGACAACGGGTTGCTTTTCTAACAAAAGATGTTCCAATGGGCTGTTTTCCCATCGAAGGTGCCCAATGGGATGTTTTTTCCACTGAAGGCACCTAGTGACCATGCGACTAGACTATTTTTCCCACCGAAGGTTTGCCAACGGACTGTTTTTCCAACTGAAGGTGTGCCAACGAGCTGTTTTTCCCACCGAAGGGGTGCCAACGGGCTGTTTCTCCCACCGAAGGTGCCTAATGGGTTGTTTCCCTTATCGAAGGTGCCCAACGACTATTTTTCCCATCCAATGTGCCCACTAACGATGTGCCAACTGGCTATTTTTCCTATCCAATGTGCCAAGCAACTATGCGAACAGACTGTTTTTCACACTGAAGGTGCCTAGCGACCATGCCAACTAGCTGTTTTCCCAACCGAAGGCATGCCAACGGGTTATTTTTCCACCGAAGGTGCCTAGCGACCATTCGAACGGATTGTTTTTCCTACCAAAGGGGCCTAGTGTTTGTGCCAACTAGTTGTTTTGCCCACCAAAGGTGTGTCAACGGGCTATTTTTCCCACTGAAGGTGCCTAGCAACTGTGCCAAATGGTTGTTTTTTCTTACCCAAGGTGCCTAATGTTTGTGTCAATGGGCTGCTTTGCCCACTAAAGGTGTGCCAAAAGGCTATTTTCCCCACCTAAGGTTCCTAGCAACCATGCGAGTGGACTATTTTTCCCACCGAAGGTCTGCCAACGGGCTATTTTTTAACTTGAAGGGGCCTAGGCTATTTTTCCCACTAAAGGTGTGCCAACTTGCTGTTTTCCCACTAAAGGTGCCTAGCGATCATATCAACAGGCTATTTTTACCATCAAAGGTGTCGAGTGGCCGCACCAACGAGATTTTTTGCCTATCGAAAGTGTGCCAACAGGCTGTTTTCCTTACCAAAGGTGCCCAACGACTGTGCCAACTAGTGGTTTTGCCCACTGAAGGTGTGCAAACGAGCTGCTTTTCCTAACGAAGGTGCCTAATGTCCGTGCCAAAAGGTTGTTTTGCCTAGCGTAGGTGTGGCAATTTGCTATTTTTCCCATCGTAGGTGCCGAGTGACCGTGCGAATGGACTGTTTTCCCACTGCAGGTGTGCCAACATGTTGTTTTTCCCATTGAAGGGCCTAGGCTATTTCCCCCATGAAGGTGCCAAGTGTCTATGTCAACTGGCTATCTTGCCCACCGAAGTTGTGCCAACAGGCAGTTTTTTCCACAAAAGGTGCCTAGTGACCGTGCCAACAGGCTATTTTTCCCACCCAAGGTGCCTAACGTTTGTGTCAAATGGCTGTTTTGCCCCCCGAAGGTGTGCCAACATACTGTTTTCCTAACAAAGGTGCATAACGACCATGTGAAAGGATTGTTTTTCCCACCGAAGGTGTGCCAACGGGCTGTTTTTTCACTAAAGGTGCCTATGCTGTTTCTCCCATCGAAGGTGCCTGGCGTCCTTGCCAATTGGCTGTTTTGTCGATAGAAGGTGTGCCAAGGGGTTGTTTTTGCAGCCAAAGATGCCTAGCGACTATGCCAACGAGCTGTTTTACCCTTTGAAGGTATACTGATGGGCTATTTTTCCCACCAAATGTGCCTAGCGTCTGCGCCAACTGGTCGTTTCGCCCACTGAAGGTGTGCCAACAGGCTGTTTCTCCCACTGACGATGCCTAGCAATCGTGCCAACAGGTTATTTTTCCCACCCAAGGTGCCTAGCGTCCTTGCCAATGGGCTACTTTGCCCACCAAAGATGTTGCAAAGGGCTATTTTTCCCAACGAAGGTGCCTAGCGACCATGCGACCAGACTATTTTTCCCACCGAAGGTTTGCCAACGGATTGTTTTTCCCATTAAAGGCATGCCAACGAGCTAATTCTACCACCAAAGGTGCCCAACGGGCTGTTTCCCTTATTGAAGGCACCCAACGACTGTGCCAATGAGCTATTTTGCCCACTGAAGGTATGCCATTGGGCTATTTTTCCCACCGAATGTGCCAAGCGACTGTGCAAACAAACTATTTTTCACACCGAAGGTGCCTAGCGACCGTGCCAGCAGGCTATTTTCCCATCGAAGGTGCTTAGCAACCATTCAAATGGATTTTTTTCCTACCAAAGGTGCCTAGTGTCTATGCCAACTAGCTGTTTTGCACACCGAAGGTGTGTCAACGGGCTATTTTTCCCATTGAAGGTGCCTAACAAATGTGCCAATGGGTTGTTTTTCCCACCCAAGGTGCCTAATGTCTATGTCAACGGGCTGCTTTGCCCACCGAAGGTGTGCCAAAAGGCTATTTTCCCCACCTAAGGTGCCTAGCAACCATGCGAGCGGACTATTTTTCCCACCGAAGGTGTGCCAATGGGTTATTTTTCCCACTGAAGGGGCCTAGGTTGTTTTTCCCACTAAAGGTGTCTAGCGTCTGTCCCAACTGGCTATCTTGCACACCGAACGTGTGCCAACAGGTTCTTTTTCACACCAAAGGTGCCTAGCGACCGTGCCAACAGGCTATTTTTCCCACCCAAGGTGCCTAGTGTCTGTGCCAATAGGTCGTTTTACCCACCAAAGCTGTGTCAGTGGGTTGTTTTTCCTATCCAAGGTTCCTAACAACCATACGAACGGATTGTTTTTCCCAGCGAAGGTGTGCCAACGGGCTATTTTTTCCACTGAAAGGGCCTGGCGATCTTGTCTTCTTTTCTCACTGAAGGTGTCCAACAGCTTGTTTTTTCCACTGAAGGCACCTAGCAACCATGCCAACAGGCTGCGTTTCTTGCTAAATGTGTGCCAACGGGCTGTTGTTTCCACCAAAGGTATGCCAACTAGCTGTTTGTCCCACCAAAGGTGCCCAACGGGCTATTTTCCTTACCGAAGGTGCCGAACGAGTGTGCCAATTAGCTATTTTGCCCATTGAAGGTGTGCCAACGCGCTGTTTTCCCACAAAATGTGCCTAGTGACCGTATCAATAGGCTATTTTTAGCACCAAAGGTGCCGAGTGGCCACACCAACGAGATTTTTTACCTACTAAAAGTGTGCCAATATGTTGTTTTACTTACCTAGCGTCCGCGCCAATGGGCTGTTTCGCCCAGCGTAGGTGTGGCAATTTGCTATTTTTCCCATCGTAGGTGCCCAATGACCATATGAATGGACTATTTTCCCACCGTAGCCGTGCCAACGTGTTGTTTTTCCCACTGAAGGGGCCTAGGTTGTTTCTCTCACCGATGGTGCCTAGTGTCTATGCCAACTAGCTGTCTTACCCACCGAAGGTGTGCCAATGGGCAGTTTTTTCCACAGAAGGTGCCTAGTGTCCCAGCCAACAGGCTATTTTTCCCACCCAAGGTGCCTAACATCTGTGCCAAATGGCTGTTTTGTCCACCGAAGGTGTGCCAATGGACTATTTTTCCCACTGAAGGTGCATAACGACCATGCGAACGGATCGTTTTTCCCACCGAAGGTGTGCCAAGGGGCTGTTTTTCACCGAAGGTGCCTATGCTGTTTCTCCCATCGAAGGTGCTTGGCGTCCTTGCCAATTGGCTGTTTTGTCCATAGAAGGTGTGCCAAGGGGTTGTTTTTGCCACCGAAGATGCCTAGCGACTATGCCAACGAGCTGTTTTGCCCTTTGAAGGTATACCAATGGGCTATTTTTCCCATCAAATGTGCCTAGCGTCTGCGCCAACTGGCCGTTTCACCTATTGAAGGTGTGCCAACAGGCTGTTTTTCCCACTGAAGGTGCCTAGTGATCATGCTAACAGGTTATTTTTCCCACCCAAGGTGCCTAGCGTCCTTGTCAATGGGCTACTTTGCCCACCGAAGATATGGCAAAGGGCTATTTTTCCCAACGATGGTGCCTAGCGACCATGCGACCAAACTATTTTTCCCACCGAAGGTTTGCCAACGGATTGTTTTTCCCGTTGAAGGCATGGCAACGAGCTGTTTTTCCCACCAAAGGGATGCCAACAAGCTAATTGTACCACCGAAGGTGCCCAATGGGTTGTTTCCCTTATCGAAGGCACCCAACAATTGTGCGAACGAGCTATTTTGCCCACTGAAGGTGTGCCAACGGGCTATTTTTCCCACCGAATGTGCCAAGCGACTATGCAAATAGACTATTTTTCACACCGAAGGTGCCTAGCGACTGTGCCAACTGACTGTTTTCCAAACCAAAGGCGTGCCAATAGGCTGTTTTCCTATAGAAGGTGCCTAGCAACCATTCAAATGGATTTTTTTCCTACCAAAGGTGCCTAGTGTCTGTGCCAACTAGCTGTTTTGCCTACCGAAGGTGTGTCAATGGGCTATTTTTCCCACTGAAGGTGCCTAACAAATGTGCCAACGGGTTGTTTTTCCCACCCAAGGTACCTAATGTCTGTGTCAACGGGTTGCTTTGCCCACCGAAGGTATGCCAAAAGGCTATTTTCCCCACCTAAGGTGCCTAGTAACCATGCGAGTGGACTATTTTTCCCACCGAAGGTGTGCCAATGGGTTGATTTTCCCATTGAAGGGGCCTAGGCTGTTTTTCCCACTAAAGGTGTCTAGATTTCGTCCCAACTGGCTGTCTTGCCTGTCGAAGGTGTGCCAACGAGTTCTTTTTCACACCGAAGGTGCCTAGCAACCATGCCAACAGGCTATTTTTCCCACCCAAGGTGCCTAGTGTCTGCGCTAATAGGTCGTTTTACCCACCGAAGCTGTGTCAGTGGGTTGCTTTTCCCATCCAAGGTTCTTAACAACTATGCAAACGGATTGTTTTTCCCAGCGAAGGTGTGCCAACGGCTATTTTTTCCACTGAAAGGGCCTGGTGATCTTGTCTTCTTTTCTCACTGAAGGTGGCCAACAGCTTGTTTTTTCCACTAAAGGCACCTAGTGACCATGCCAACAGGCTACTTTTCTTGCCAAATGTGTACCAACGGGCTGTTGTTTCCACCAAAGATATGCCAACTAGCTGTTTTTCCCACCAAAGGTGCCCAATGGGCTATTTTCCTTACCGAAGGTGCCAAACGAGTGTGCCAATTGGCTATTTTGCCTATTGAAGGTGTGCCAACGCGCTGTTTTCCCACAAAATGTGCCTAGTGACCGTATTAACAGGCTATTTTTAGCACCAAAGGTGCCAAGTGGCCATATCGACAGGATTTTTTGCCTACTGAAAGTGTGCTAATAAGCTGTTTTACTTACCGAAGGTGCCCAACAACTGTGCCAACTAGTGGTTTTGTAGACTGAACGTGTGCAAGTAGGTTGGTTTTCTCACCGAAGGTTTGCCAACGAACTGTTTTTCCTAGCAAAGGTGCTTACCGTCCACGCCAATGGGCTATTTTGCCCAGCGTAGGTGTGGCAATTTGCTATTTTTCCCATCGTAGGTGCCCAATGACCATGCAAATGGACTATTTTCCCACCGTAGGCGTGCCAACGTGTTGTTTTTCCCACAGAAGGGGCCTAGGTTGTTTCTCCCACCGACGGTGCCTAGTGTCTATGCCAACTAGCTGTCTTGCCCACCAAAGGTGTGCCAACGGGCAATTTTTTCCACAGAAGGTGCCTAGTGACCCTACGAACAGGCTATTTTTCCCATCCAAGGTGCTTAACATCTGTGTCAAATGGCTGTTTTGTCCACCGAAGGTGTGCCAATGGACTATTTTTCCCACCGAAGGTGCATAACGACCATACGAACGGATTGTTTTTCCCACCGAAGGTGTGCCAATGGGCTGTTTTTTCACCGAAGGTGCCTATGCTGTTTCTCCCACTGAAGGTGCCAGGCGTCCTTTCCAATTGGCTGTTTTACCGATTGAAGGTGTGCCAAGGGGTTGTTTTTGCCATCGAAGATCTAGCGACTGTGCCAACGGGCTGTTTTGCCCTTTGAAGGTATACCAATGGGCTAATTTTCCAACCAAATATGTCTAGCGTCAACACCAACTGGACGTTTCGCCCATTGAAGGTGTGCCAACAGGCTGTTTTTCAGACTGAAGGTGCCTACCGATCGTGCCAATAGGTTATTTTTCCCACCTAAGGTGCCTAGCGTCCTTGCCAACAGGCTGCTTTGCCCACCGAAGGTGTGCCAAAGGGCTATTTTTCCAACCGAAGGTTCCGAGCGACCATGCGACCAAACTATTTTTCCCGCCGAAGGTTTGCCAACGGACTGTTTTTACCACTGAAGGGGCCTAGGCTCTTTTTCCCAGTGAAGGTGTGCCAAAGGCCTATTTTTCCCACCATAGGTGCCCAGCTACCCTGCG
>JAOQML010057738.1:0-10069 GCA_027568935.1 Erythroxylum urbanii
TGGGAAGTTGTTGATGAAAAATTTCTAGAGAGATGTTAGAGCATTTGGAAGTTGAAATTTTGGAGAGATAAAGTAAAAATAAAAGTGAAGGTGAAAGTTAAGTAAGAATTGAATAAATAGGTTGTAAAAAGGGTAAAATGGTAAAGTTATCACTTAAAATTTGCATCTTCCCCTTTTTGTTCATTGTCGCAGGCCACAATCGTGATCTGCTATGCCACGATAAGGGTAAAGTTATCACTTAAAATTTGCATCTTCCCCTTTTTGTTCATTGTCACAGGCCACGATCGTGGCATGCGGCGTACCACCGAAGGACTTCCTAAGTCATAGGCCACAATCGTGACCTGACTGGTCACTGTTGTAGCTAGTGCCTATAACTTGATTCCATGACCTTCTTCCAATCCTTTCCTTCTTTCATTCAACAATTCTTCTTCACTTCTCTTAATATGCTTGTGCACTTTTCCCCATGACTTTGAAATCCTATTCCTTTTTTTACTTTTATTTATACAATCCAAAATAAACCTAACTATGAGTTTCAACTAATCTTACTAAATTCAACATGAACTAATTTTTCCATGGGTTGCCTCCTATGCAGGGATTCTTTTAACGTCGATAGCTCGACGCTCCTTTTAAGCTCACGATGGTTGGAATAATTGATTTGATGGTAACGTCGTTATTAATCTCAAAGTTTGAATGTTTGCTACCATATTACGACTACCACCTTCCTTGGAATTTTCTTTACCTCAACTTCTCCTTCGCGAGTGCTTCTTTCGAAAGAATTTTATAGGATTCTCAGTGTCTTCCCATTCTCCTTAAGGTTCGGGTTTGTTACGAATCGCTGGAGTTAAAGGAGCTCCATACTCTCTAACAGTCACTTTGAAGGTCAGTTGCTCCTTCCCTACTCGTAGAGTTAGTTCGCCTCCATCTACATCGATAATTGAGCACGCAGTGGCCAAGAATGGTTGTCCAAAAATCATCGGAATATCTTCATCTTCATTGATATCCAAAATATAGAAATCTATAGGAAAGATAAAATTACCTACCTTGACTGGCACATCGTGCATAATCTCCATCGATCTCAGTGAAGTTCTATCGGCTGTCTTAACCAAAAACTTTATGGGCATTAGCTCTCGTAACCCCAATTTAAGACTAAGAGTGTAAGGCATCGCATTTACACTTGTGCCTAGGTCTGTGAATGCCTCATCTATGATAATCTTGTTGATACTGCAGGGGATGAAAAAGTCCCCTATATCACCCTTCTTCAATATGTTGGCACGGTTTCCAACCTTTGCTCCTCCCTCTTTTTATGACGAATTCTTGTAATTTTAAATAGGCATGTATCTGATTTGTCAGCTCCTCGATTTTGTTTGGTTCAATTTTTTGTAACATTTCTGCTTCCTCCTTTCTAACATAGAATTCCTTTTTAGCAAAGAATTGGTGCGGAAATATCCGTCAAGTTAATTGCACTGATTTGCTAACAATCTTATTTAGAAGGTCGTCTTTAATTACTTGACTTTCTTTTGTATCCACCTTTTCTAGCTCCTTGTCTTGATTCTGACTTATAACCATGATATGCTCCTTTGGGTTCGATTCGGTGTTGCTTGGAAGAGTTCCAGCATTCCGACTCGATATTGCTTCCACAAGTTACCCCACTTGGACTTTTAAGTTATGAATAGATGAAGCGTGATTCTTTATGACTTGCTCAAATTTACTGTCGAGCCTTCTATGTGCTTCCTCTATTCCTCCTATCTTATGCAAAATTTAGTTCAACTTCAAATCCATCGAGCTTGTTTTGTCCTCGATTTTCCTTTAGGTCTAAACTGTTCTCCATTGTTGTTGTTGGACCAGGAGAAGTTTGGGTGATTCTTCCACCCAAGGTTATAGGTGTTGGAATAGGGATTGTTACCCCCTCTGCGTCTAAATTGTGCCCCCATGTAATTTACTTCCTCTGGGTTATCGTCTCTCATTAGATAGCAGTCTACCGTATCATGATCTATTTGGTCGCATAGCTCATATTTCAATTGCACGGCCTTCACTGGAACTGAGGATGACGCCTTCATATTATTGAGTTGTCATGTCAAATTATCGATCTTAGCTTGCATTTTTGTCATTTGTTTGATAGCAAAAACTCCCTTCTGTTCCCTGAAATTAGTAGGTTGCGTACTATGTTCACTAGCCCATAGACAACTATTGCTAGCTATCTCCTCTATTAGTTCTTCTACTTCATCGACCGTCTTTCTCATTAACGATCCTCCCGACACTACATCAACGGTACCTCGAGTATGTGGGTTCACTCCGTTGTAAAATATCTGTAGCAAGAACTCTTTAGGTAGATTGTGATGTGGTCATCTCCTCTGCAGATCCTTGTAGCGCTGCCACGCTTCATAGATAGACTCCCCTTCACCTTGTTGGAAGTTTGTGATCTCCTTAATAATTTTGGTGGCCTTCGTTAATGAGAAGTATTTATCTAAGAAGGCTCGCACTAGCTATTCCCATGTTGTAATATTGGCGGGGCTTAGTGAATGATACCAAGCTCTATCCTTAAGTGTAAAAGGAAATAGCCTAATCCTCACTGCGTCTTCCGACATCTGGTGATACCGAAAAGTATCACAAATCTTGAGAAAACTCACTATATGCGCGTTCGGATCTTTATTTGTAAGTCCATAGAATTGGACGTTCTACTGAAGCATGTTCAAAAGGAGACCACTTGAACAGGCAGTCTAACCACTCCTTAGTTCGTAGGATTGAATCCTGGCCTCATAAAATCCAAGAGGGTCCTCTGTTGTTGGCTACCAGGGTTAACTTCTTGATCCATGTTTCATTGAAATTCTTCGGCCATTTGTATTTTTTCAGTTTCTTCTTCTTCCTCTCACCAAGCTTTCCTAAGGGTTCTTTCTAAATGTGTTATGTCTAAATCGGATGTCTTAATTACGCGATTCAAACCCCTTGTGACTATTGTGTTCATACAAGAGTACAAATCCTAGGTGAAATGAATGAAAGAAAATAACAAACCTAATGCCTTAAATTAAAGAACTAAATTGTCTTCTCCGACAATGGTGCCAAAAACTTGTTCGCTCAAGGTTACAAGCTCTAAATTTCAATATTTTTATCCTTGGTAATTATCACAAGCGCCCGGTCGTTCGCGTAGTACCTAAGGTGTCGATCCCACGAGGAAGATAACTAGTCCTAAAATCTAACAGCAGCTAAGTTGCAAAACCTAATTAAACAACTATTGCAGTAATTAAAACTAATTAAGAATCAAATATGGGAATTTAAATCACCAAAAGAACAAATAGAAGTAACTCACACAAATAACCTGAATTTCAACCTAGAACTGACCAATTGAGAGAAAGGGGGAATTTATTCGAAATTAAAGAAAATTTATCCAATTATGAATTTTTCGATTTAATGGGCCTAGACGGTCATAGGGTAAATTACTCTCTCTCTAATTATAATTCTTAACCCTCATTGATATTTCCTAATTCAAATTATAGAAATTGCGATCTCTCGATCCGCAATTTGTCCAAAACCTAAATTAGTTCTAATGTTGTCTACTAACCTACTGGGAATCTGTGCTCGATCTCTCGTTACAAAACTCAACCAATTTCATTAAATTCTCTACCTAACGATTTACCTAACTCTTGTTAACCTAAATCAATGATTTTTACTTACTCACCTCTTAGTTTATTGCCCAGTTATAAAGAATCGAATTAAATCATAATAAATTGAAATAAAACACAATCAAAACAATTTTATTAATCTCAAGAGTAAATCATCACGAAGGTGAGTTTAGATAAACATCAACCTAATTAAACTCTAAATGCATACTAAACACTTGAATTAATATTAAAATACTTATCAAATCTAATTTTAAAACACAATACAAATTGTAACTATCACTGTCTACGGTCAATTGAAAGAAGTAAGCCATATCAAGTGAAGGAGTAAAATAGGGTTATGTCAACTGAGTCACCATCAACCATACAAACATAGATTGCAGCACTAACATAGAAATTACATAACATGATGCTCCATCTAGTTCTATAAGTGTGGTGTAACAAGTCTGTGAACTCTATAACCAATATGACCATATGACAACAGATTGTTACCTGTTAAACAATGAAGGAATGGAGTAGGAAAATTATATAAGTATGCAAAACAAAGCAACCAATCCATACTCCAACACCTACAACCAAACCAGGTGCACCTGGATTCCATCAAGACTCTAATAAGGCTTTGGAGTCCAAATCGGATAAGTTGATTATGGTGGTGACCACTAAATTTAATGACCAGTGGGAAAGCATGAAAAAGACGTAGGAAGAATAAAAAAAAGGCTCAAGCATGGAATGAGTCAATGTTTAAAAATCAAGCATCGTCTATTCATAATTTGGAGGTGCAAATGGGCTAGTTAGCCACAGAATTAGCAAGTAGACCTCTAGGTAACCTTCCTAACTCCTTAGAAACCAGTCAAAAGGAGTAGTTGAAAGTAATACAACTGAGAAGCAGGAAAGAAGTGGGAGAGTCATCTAGCACGAAAATTGCACAAAGTCAATTGAGTAATCAATTTGTGGTTGCTGAAGAGAAGGACAAGGAGGAACAAGAACAAGAAAAGGAAAAACCATATGTACCACCTCCTCCTTACATGCCAAAAGTACCATACCCACAGAGACTGCAGCAAAATCAGGTGGATTTCTAATTTTTAAAATTTTTGGACAAGCTGAAGAAACTGCAAATCAACATTTCCTTGGTGGAAGCATTACAAAATATGCCAAAGTATGCTAAGTGCTTAAAGGATATCCTTACTAATAAGAGTGTTCGGGAGGATGATCAAATGGTGTCTCTCACCGAGAGCTGTAGTTTAGTGATCATGAGCCAATTGCCATCAAAGCTGAAGGAACCAAGAAGCTTTATTATTCCATGCACTGTTGACAATTTGGAATTTTCTAAGTGCTTGTGTGATCTAGGAGTGAGTATAAACCTCATGCTGTTATCAATTTTCAAGAAGTTGGGATTGGGTGATATGAAGCCAACTTCTATGTTAATACAATTCATAGATCAGTCGATCAAGAAACCCTTCAGAGTGGTGGAAGGTGTGCTTGTAAAGGTCGATAAGTTCATCATCCCAGTTAATTTTGTGATCCTAGACATAGCAAAAGATCGTAATTGTCCTTTAATTCTAGGAAGACCTTTCATGAATACTGGAAGGGCTCTGATCGATGTTCATAATAGGAAGCTCGTCTTAAGGATTGGTGATGATCAAATGGAGTTTAGGATGAACAAAATGCTCAAGAATGTAGGAGAAAGAAATGTGTGTATGAGAGTTGATTTGATTGATGAATGTGTGAGGGAATTAGAAAAGGAAGAGGTAGTATACAAGAGAGAACCCCATGTTGAGGATAAGGATGAGATTGAAGAAGGAAGTGAAGAAGAAGAAGAGGTAGGAGAGGACCCACAATAGGAGTCTTTAGACAGAACATACCTACCTATCCTACCCTCAACTAAAAAACCACTTGACTAGAATTAAAGCCCTTACTTGCACATTTAAGATTTACATTCTTAGGTGAGGGAAACACACTTCCAATTATTATTTCAAATTTGTTGGATAAAGATCAGGAGAAGCAGGTGGTCGATATAATTTGAAAAAGGATGAAAGAACTGGGATGGAAACTTTTAGATATCTGAGGTATTAGTCCCAGTGTAGTAATGCATCGGATAAACACATAAGAGGGATGCAAAACACTAAGAGAGAGGTAACAAAGATTATATCCAAACATGAAGGAAGTGATAAAGAAGGAAATTGTTAAACTTTTGGATGCAGGCATTGTTTATCCCATTTCAGACAGCCAATGGGTGAGTCCTATTCAATGTGTTCCAAAAAAAGGTGGGATAACGATACTCAAAAACGAGAAGGGAGAAATGTTATCAACAAGAACTGCTATAGCTTGGTCGATTTGTATAGACTATCGAAAGCTCAACGCTGTAACAAAGAAGGACCATTTCTCCTTACCTTTTGTAGATCAAATGATAGAAAGAGTAGCTAGTCATGCCTACTACTGCTTTCTAGATGGATATTCGAGGTACAACCAAATCTTTATATATCCAGAAGATCAGGAGAAGACCACTTTCATATGTACTTATGGTACCTTTGCCTACAGACGGACGCCATTCGGATTGTACAATGCACTAGTGACCTTTCCAATGTACATAATGGCTATTTTTGCATACATGATTGAGGAAATAATGGAGGTGTTCATGGATGATTTTTCAGTCTTTAGAGACATCTTTGAGCAGTGCTTGAAAAATTTAAATAGGATTTTTCAAAGATGTGAAGACTCTAATTTGGTGCTGAACTGGGAAAAATTCCACTTCATGGTTCAGGAAGGCATCATTTTGGGTCTTCAAATCTCATGCAAAGGAATTGAAGCTAACAAGGCGAAAATTGAAGTAATTGATAAACTACCACCACCCTCTAATGTCTACAGTGTCCAAGCATTTTTGGGACATGTCGACTTTTATCACCAATTCATCAAGGATTTGTCCACAATAGCAAAACCTCTCACCTAATTATTGGTCAAGGATATGCCTTTCAGCTTTGATGATAACTGTTTGAATGTCTTTGACAAGCTGAAGAAGGCATTAATTTCAACACCTGTTTTATAATCACCAGATTAGTCACTTCCATTTGAGCTCATGTGCGATGCTAGTGATTATGCTATAGGATGTGTGTTGGGCCAGAGAAAAGAGAATAAATTACACGTTATTTAATATGTGAGCAGGACACTAACTAGACCATAACTAAATTACACAACAACAGAGAAAGAATTATTAGCTATGGTATTTTCATTTGATAAATTTCGTTCATATTTGTTAGGCTTTAAAGTCATTGTTTTTACTGATCATATGACATTAAGATATTTATTTACAAAGAAGGATGCCTAGCTTAGATTAATTCGGTAGATTTTGCTCCTGTAAGAGTTTAATTTGGAATTTTGTGACAAAAAGGGAGCAGAGAACATGGTGGGAGATCATTTATCCAGATTAGGAGGAAAGGAACCTGAAGTTGAATTGGAGATAAATGAACATTTCCCTGACGAGGATTTAATATGGATAAATGCATCTAACATACCAAGGTTCGCAGACATTGTGAACTACCTAGTGAGTGGTATCTTACCCTTTGATCTTAAGTATCAACAATGGAAGAAGTTTCTTTCCGATTGTTCACACTATATATGGGGAGAGTCACTTTTCTTTAAAATGTGTGTTGATGGCTTGCTGAGGCGATGTGTTCCAAACAATGAGTTTCATACTATTTTGATTCACAATTCTACCTATGCTGGACAATATGGGGCTAATAAAATAGCCACTAGAGTGTGGGTTCTTTTGGCCAACATTATTTAAATATGCACAAGAATGGGTAAAAAAATGTGACAGGTGTCAAAAGATAGGGAATATATCTAAGAGGGATGAAATGTCAATGACAACAATACTTCAAGTTGAGGTCTTTGATGTTTGGGGGTTAGATTTTATAGGACCATTTTCGTCTTCATACAAAAATAAATATATTTTAGTTGGTGTAGATTATGTGTTGAAATGGGCTGAGGAGATGGTGACTACAACAAATGATGGTCGAGTGGTGCAAAAGTTCCTTAAGAAGATAATCAATAGGTTTGGAGTGCCACGGGGTCATCATCAATGATGGAGGTACCCATTTTCGCAATAATCCTTTTGAAACATTATTGAAAAAATATGAAGTGCAACATAGGATAGTGACACCATACCATCCCCAAGCAAGTAGCTAAGTTCAGGTCATCAATTGAGAACTGAAAAATTTTAGAAAAACCGTCAACTCTTTAAAAAAAGATTGCGTGAATAAACTGGATGATGCAATTTAGGCCTACTGGACAACATTTAAGACAAGAATTGGTATGACACCTTATAGACAAATTTATGGAAAGGCTTGTCACTTACCAATAAATTTGGAGCATAAGGCGTATTGGGCAATTAAGGCCCTAAACTGGGATGAAAAAGCAACCAAGGAAAAAAGAATGCTTCAACTGAATGAATTGGAAGAATTAAGGCTGCAAGCATACGAAAATGCAAAATTGTATAAGGAAAAGGTAAAGCGGTGGCATAATGCACATCTTAAGCAGAAGGACTTCCATACAGGGGATATGGTTTTACTATTTAACTCGATACTTTGTTTGTTCCCAGGAAAATTAAAATCTCGATGGAGTGGTCCCTTTACAATAGTTAATGTTTATCCATACAGAGCGTTAGAGATAGAAAAGGAGCATGGAGAGACCTTTAAAATGAATGATCACCATTATAAGCCTTATTTCGGTGGCTAATTGCCTAAAGAATAAGAGAAGTGCCTCTCTAACCCCTCCAGTGATCCAAGCGTAGGCTAAAGAGTCTTGCTAGTGACTATAAAAACTAGCATCAGTTTTTTTATAGTTTGGTGTGTTTTATGTTTTGTGTTTTATTTTACTAATGTTTTTAAATTTTGTGTGATTGTAGGAAGACAAAAGATAAGAACAAGGGAGCTATGTTGAGGGAGTACACTTTCCAACAATGCTACCTTTACTACCGTCCCATTGAATAAGTTTTCTCGTGCTCTTTATCTTTTATTTTTGTTATTTCTACTTTTGTATATGAATTGTGTGTTTGATTGTTTACACCACTTCCACATATTGAGGACAATGTGTCGTTTAAGTGTGAGGGAGTGGTATGAAATTTTGCATTGCATATTGTGTGTCTTATTTAACTCCCCAAAATTTTTCCTATTTTGTATGATTTTGCATGATTTTGTGTCAATATGCATAATTTTCTTTTGAGTCTTGTGTGCATTTGCATTATATGTCACTATCGATAGTGAATCAATGGCATAGTCGGACGAGAATGAAATTAATTTTAAATATGATTATTTAGCATATAAAAGTATTTTAGCTTATGAATTTGTGTTTGATTGCGAATTGAGGTAACTCTAAGTGTGAATTAGGATATATAACCTATTTTTACATTTGATGTTACATGATGGATGTATTCACGTTTAGAATCATTTAAACTAATAGGAAGTTACATGTAGTCTTTTGTAAAAATTGAAAAGCTACAAAGAAATGAAGTATGTTAAAATGTGAAAAAAATAGGTTTGTGTAAATGGATAGCTATTCTACTGACCCAAAAATGGTTAAGAATAGGGTTGGTAGTCGGTTGTGAAGGGTCATATAGCTGAGTAATCGAGAGATATTGATCACAAAAATTTGCCTTCGCATCAAAAGGCTAGAATGACCCACCATCTAAGCTTAATAATAATATATAAGAAAAAAACCTGACCTGGTTGAGTAATTGGGGGACATTCATCACAAATTTTTGTCTTCATGTCAAAAGATTAGGTTAGCGTTAAAAATATAATTAAAAAATGTGTTAATGAAATAAAAGCCTACCGATCTTTATATAATAGCTATAATTTTCATAGGGGCGACTTAGTAATAGAATACCTTTCTATTTAATTGATATTCATAAATGCATTTATTAAAGTGACATAACTATAGGGATAACTTATAATTATCTTAATTGACTTATATATTTATTTCATTCCATTTGACCATGAATGAATGAGTTGAAATGTTTGACTATGTTGGATGATTGTGTTTAAGATTGAAGGATTTTTTAAAGATTATCGCCATTGTGCCACTATCATATAGTTACATGTTTTATGAGTGTGCATGTTTGGTGTAATGTGTGCATTGTGTTGTGAAATGTTTTTAGTTTTGTGTTTTTTTTTATTTGAGGATAAGCAAAAATTCAAGTATGGGGAATTGATAAATGTAGATTTACATATATTTTATGTGTGATTATTGCATAGAAAGTACTTGTGAACTAGTTTTTTCATTTTAATGTTGCATGAATGTGTATATGTTGTAACATCCCCCTCACCAATAGGAAGGGTAAAATAGTCTTTTGGAATAGGTTATAAATGCTTAAAATTATCTTGCTATGTTCATGCATACACATGTAAGTGAATAGGAAATTTTGCACATGTAAATGACTGTACATGCATTCATGACATTTC
>JAOQML010057757.1:0-10068 GCA_027568935.1 Erythroxylum urbanii
CCTAACTTCTCTAATTGGTCTTCTCGTAGACCCGTTTCCCGGATCCGACCCGTTATGTGGGACCGGGATGTTACAGTGTGGATTAAACACATCCAACCATATTAATTTTTCTAATATTCCTTATAATGAAAATTGTTGTGTTTTGTAATAATGTTTGATTTTGGAAAGCCAATTATTTCCCTGATGACATCATAATCCAAATTATAAGGTATTCCATACAATCTAAACCAAAAATTATCCAACTTACTTAAGTGATAGTATAAAGTAGTGTAAAATTTAAGGAATAAATTTATCCCATTAAATTCTAGCACTTAAAGCCTCAAATTTTTCTTTCAAATATAAATCTTCTAAAATTGAAAAATAAAAATATTATGGTGCAGTAATTATTTTTGAAGAAAGAGTTTGGAACTTTTTACCTTCTTCTTTAAAGATGATTGGAAAAGGAGCCCCAAAATCTTTGGTTAAATCATGTGCATCATTACCTAACACCTATGCTTTTTCTTAAAGGTTTGAGCATTTTGTGAGTTTTTTATTCTTGGAGCCATAATGTTGACTATAACCTGCAAAAAATGGAGAAATCACAGCAAAAACACAAAAGAAACCTAAAAACATAAGAGAAAGAAAGTTTAGAGAAAATCTTGCAACAACCACTCAAAAAATGTGATTTTGGGTGTAAATCACTATATTTATGTGATAGTAATGATACTCTAGATGAAGGATGAAAGGAAAGAGTGAAAATTAAATAAAAGTGAAGAGTGATTTGAGAGAAAGGAAGAAGCTGTGGAGGTGGGCTATTACTTAGAGAGAATATGAGAGGTGGAAGAAGAGAAAAAGAGTATTTAATGGGTTAGGGTTGAGAAAATGGGAGAAATGGGGCTTAAACTGTCACATCCAACTACCATAGAGTACATACCCGAACATCAAAAGGATATTCAAGTACATATCCTATGACAATGGTATGCTGGATCAAACCTAGTCTCTTAAATGGCATCACAAAGAAAAACACAACACTTAGAAACCTCATCTCTTTAGTTCATTCACAAAGGTTTACATAGTAGACATTAAAACCAATATTTACAACCTTTTTACACAAGTTCTACATGATATAAAAAAAACTACATAGTTATAGCTAGAACTCCTTAATTGACAGCTGACAGAACTTTGAGCCATACCTAGTCCAAAATGTTCTTTTAGAAGATCTTAGGAATCTAGGTCTCTTGTCTCATATCTGAAAAGTCACATTGCAATTTTTGATGAGTTTTGTTAACTCAATGAGCAAACCATCATTAATGATCTTACCCCAAGCACACACACAAATATCATACAACCAACCAATTCCACAACATTTTTCAACGCAATAAGACATAATGAATGTCATACACATCACACACATTCTTTTAGAACTTGCACAACCCAATCAATCATATTATCATGGCATATCAAGTTAACATCACAACTTCAGAAAAGATTTCACAAGCATATATTTCATAATCATAATTGCAGATGCATATGAGACTCCAGATTCGTTATTATTTGTTGTGATTGAATGCCTTTCAGATATAGATATAGATACTAGCCATTGGGCTCAGTCAAATACAAAAATAATGGAGCAAAGCTCTGTATGCAAAATTTATGAGCTTAAAGCTCATTTAGACTGGCTACTCTGATCACAATGTCTTTAACTGATCATGCATTTAATGAAATGCATTAGATAATAGAATATACCATAAATAGCATTCACATATGATGCACAGACGTAATCTTATATTCATCGGACCTTAGTCAGGTATTCAACTTTCGTTAAGTATTTAGAAATCAATCAGAGTTTAGTAGCAAACATATATCATTCAAATTTCAGATACAAATATAACATTTCCAATACATTCCTGAATATTAAACTTCTTAGACCTTTAAAGTCTGAAATTCATATAAAGATCACAAAAAATTCAATAATTGGAAATTAAACATAATCAATCAATCAATCATGGAAGATCATCTAGGTTGACTCACAAATGCTCCCTTTAGCTTATTACCTTGAAGTCCCGACAATGTCTGGAAGTGGTCGTTCGACGTATTACTCTATATTCGATCATATACATTTATATGTCACTCCTGTGCATTTTCATAAGAATAATCAATCATAAATACATTTATGAATGTATCATGTATCATGCATGTTCAATGACAATTTCTCGGGTATGTTTCTTTAATACTCTTCATAAACAATTTATAACACCTTCAAAACATTCTTTTAATTCTTAATAATTTTTTTCACTTCTATCCTTTCATTCAACATCAATTAAATTCATTTAAGAACTCAATTCAATCTTAATATTTCATATGGAAACATCCTAGGAATTAATAGTCCAAAAATCACTCAAAAATAACACCCTTTGCATTTCCTCTCGGGTCACGATCGTGTAAGTGCATGAGGTGACTTTCCTCCTTTCTCAGCAGAGTCGCAATCGTGCAGGTGCATGGTCACGACTTCCATCTTTTTCGGCAGAGTCGTGATCGTGCACCTCATTTTTTGTGAAGGTTGTGATTGTGCAAATGTATGATCGTGCCCTACTATGTTTTTCTTCCTCCTTTCTTCTGTTTGTTCGAAACTCACATACATTATAACACCAAGTTCACTCCAATTTTCTATATTACTTTATCGCAAACACAACATTGTTCCATATTCATTCACATACCAATTTGTTTTCATGAAATTATCAAACTCTAATTAATTGATTAAACCTCTTCAACTACATAATATCATTAATGAAACCTATCCTTTTCCATAACATGATGTCCAATTTATCAAACACTTCAGTATCAAAATTCTATCATTTACAGTTGACGACCTCTTCATTTTTACTTTAGTTTCAGTTCAATAACATCAATGCATAGTTAAACAATTCATGATTGTTCATAAACCCCAAAACAGTACCTATTTTATATTTTTCCATATCACATGTTCTGCATTTTTTCTAAATTTTCATAAGTAGGTTTCAAGTCAGATTTGTGTGACCATTATAACCTAGACAATGAGGTATTTAGATAACACCTTCTGCTAATCAAATGTTATACAATGTCTTAAGTGTATAATGACATCAATTCCATGCATTTTGGTTCAATACCATGCAAGTTATAATAAAAAAGCTATGGACTATTTTCATACCTCGATAAAACTCAGTTCTCAACTTTAAGCCAAATTTCAAGACTCTTAAGGACATATTTCAAATTAGATTCTTGTATGAAAAATGAATCCATATGTCTCTAGTTTACTCTAAATCAAAATACATCAAATTTGGATATTCACATATCATATTATATCCAAAATATAGAAGTATGTTTAGAAAAACACTGCATATAACATACTCAAGCTCACTTCATTGCTAAAATCCTTCATCTTGTTAATCATATCACAAATTTGCTTCTTCCTTCACCACCCACACATGCATCCACACCATTGACGCACTCATCAATCTACAAGCATGAAAACATACACCACTCATGCATGCATCCATTTTACAAACGTTAAAACCTCATTTTAATATCATTTACACTGCCTATACAACTTTAAGCATAACTTACTTGCCTCAGCAGAATTCCAGTAGTTGAGAGGGGTTAAAAGAGATTTCAGTGCATGGACAAGAATAGAGAGATAGCATATGGGCTAAAGTGGTCTCTTCACAAGGTGTCATGTTGATGAATTAACCAAAAGCCAATATAGCAAAACGAGTAAAGATGGTGTTTCGGTGATGAACAGTAAGGAGAGAGTTTTGGTGAAGATACAAAAAAGCTGCAAAAATCTCCCTTGCCAAACACAAAAATGTGACATAGGTATCTCCAAGATACATTGCCATATGTCACAATTGCATGTACAACATTTGTCCTCCATATGAGGCTACCAAATGTCACTTAGCTATTTGCTCCACTTGCCACATAGTAATTTGTCTAATTGTCACACATTCAGTAGTCCATTTGTCACACTTCTATTTGTCTTTTATTTCTATATTTTTCCTAGCCTAAAATACGCCAAATTTCTGATAAATTTCCAAAATATCTGAAATGTCTCCAAAAATGTGAAATTAATTGTAGTACACACCAAATCAATTTTTAGGACAATTAATTCATAATTCATAGTTTAATCGCATTAAAATCAGTTAAACCCGAAAAATGTCAATGATTGTATGTACAATTATTTTCATGAGTGACAACATTATTCACATGCATGTGTACGCCATATAATGCATGAAATGCACTTCTAAATTCTCAATAAACTCTTACATACAGTATCCTAGGGTTCTAACCCTAATCATGGGATAATGGGATGTTACAATTCTCCCCTCCTGAAGAAATTTTGTCTTTGAAATTCTTACCTGATTCATGAAATAGGTGCAGATATTGCTTTTTCATATGCTTTTCTGATTCCCAAGTCACTTCCTCACTCAAGTGATTTTTTCGTAGGACTTTCACCAATGGAATTTCCCGATTCCTCAACTGTTTTGTCTAATATCCCACTATCTTGATTGGCTCCTCAACATAACTCAAATTACTAGCAATTTCAATATTTTGAGCCGGTAATACATGCATTGGATAAGATCTATACGACCTAAGCATGCTCACATAAAAAACATTATATATCTGAGACATTTCACTTGGTAAGGCTAATCTATACGCCAATGATGCTACCCTCTCTATAATCTCATAAGGACTAATGTACCTAGGGCTTAACTTGCCCTTCATGCTAAATCTCAACACTCCTCACCAAGGCGAGACTCTCAGAAATCCTTTGTCTCCCATACTGAATTCCATATCCTTTCTATGCTGATTGACATAACTCTTCTGTCTATCTTGTGCTACTTTTATTCAGCTTCAGATCAAATTTACCTTATCCACAGTATCTTGTATCAGTTATAGGCCTTCTATCATTCTCAAACCTTCCTCATCCCATTATAAAGGTGATCGACATTTTCTACCATACAATGCCTCACAAGGTGCCATTTCAATACTGTTGTTATAGTGGTTGTTGTAAGCAAATTCAATCAAAGCAATTTACTGGTCCCAAGCTCCTTGAAACTCCAATACACATGTTCTAAGCATTTCCTCAATAGTCTTGATTGCCTTCTCACTCTGCCCATCTGTTTGAGGATGAAATGTAGTACTAATGTTCAACCTCGTACCCAAAGCTATCTATAAGCTACCTTAAAATCTCGAGGTAAGTCTAGGATCCCTATCTGACACAATAGACACTGGAACCCTGTGTAATCTCACTACTTCATTCACGTATCTCTGAGCTAACTAATCTAATGAGTTATTCTCTTTCACTGGAAAGAAATGAGCTAACTTGGTCAATCTATCAACAATGACCCAAATGGCATCATGTTGCCTGGGAGTCCTCGGTAAGCCCATAATAAAACCCATCGTGATTATCTTCCATTTCCACTCTAGAATAGTCAATGATTGTAGCTTATCAACTGGACCTTGATGCTATGCTTTGATCTATTGGCAAGTAAAACACTTAGGCACAGATTCAGCCATTTGCTTTTTTATCCCTGGCCACCAAAAATGTTCCCTCAATGTGTTATACATCTTGGTAGTACAAAGATGTATAGCATGAGCTGCTACATGCGCTTCCTCTAGAATTTCCTTTCTCAATTCACCCACATCAAACACACACAACCTCTATTTTAACCACAATGTTTCACCTCTCAATTTAAATTCAGAATCTATATTCATCTTAATCTTCTCAATCAGTTTCACCATTTTCGGATCTTTACTCTGAGCTCTTCTAATTTAATTGTGCAACATCGGTCTCAATTTAGTATGGCTATCAATGCTTTATCTTGTCTCAATTTCAATTCAACATTTAATGATCTCAATTAAACTAGGTTAAGCAACCTCGATAATTGTATTTGAGCCACACTGCTATTGGATTTCCTACTTAATGCATCAGCTACCACATTAACTTTGCCATGATGATACTCAATTGTACAATCATAATCTTTTTTCAACTCTATCCATCACCTTTGTCTCATATTCAACTCCTTCTGAATTATTAGATATTTCAAGCTTTTATAACTAGTAAATACCTGAAAAGTTTCACTATACAAGTAGTGTCTCCAAATCTTCAAAGCAAATACTACAACGACAAGTTCTAAATCATGTACCGGATAGTTCGTCGCGTGAGATCTTTATTGTCTCGATGCATAGGCTATCACCTTGCCATATTGCATCAACACACATCCCAATCCTTAATGTGAAGAATCACTGTATACTACATATCCACCAATTCTTAAAGGAATAGTCAACACCGGTGCTATAGTCAACTGATGTTTCAGTTCCTTAAAACTTCTTTGACAATCATCATTCCATCTAAAAGGCACATTTTTTCTCAGAAGTTTTATCAAAGGGGCTGAGATTAGTGAAAACACCTCAGCAAACCTTCTGCAATAACTAGCTAATCCTAAGAAACTTCAGATCTTAGTCACATTTCTTGGAGCTTCCCACTTCATCACTGCTTCTATTTTTTTTGATTCTACCTGTATGCTATGTCTAGATACAATATAACCCAAGAATATTACTTGATCAAGCCAAAATTCATATTTATTGAACTTGGCAGACAACTGTTTCTCCCTCATTATCTATAGAACCAACCTCAGATGTTCCGCATGCTCCTCTCTACCCTTCGAACACACCAACTATTGTCAATAAACACAATCACAAAGTGATCTAAATAAGGTTGAAATACCTTATTCATCAAGGCCATAAAAGCTGCCAGGGCATTATTTAATCCAAACGGCATCACCAAAAACTCAAAGTGCCTATATCTTGTTCTAAATGCACTCTTTGGCACATCAGTCTCAGCTATTTCCAATTGATAATATCCTGATCTCAAATCTAACTTTGTGAATACCTCAGCTCACTGTAATTGATCAAGCGAATCATCAATCCTCATCAATGGGTACTTATTCTTAACTGTTGCTCGATTTAACTATCGATAATCAATACACAACCTTAGAGTCCCATCCTTCTTTTTTACAAACAATATCAGAGTTCCCCAAGGTGACACACTGGGTCTAATGAAACCCTTTTTCAATAACTCCTGAATGTAACATCCCATAATTAGGGTTAAAACCCTAGGATGCTTTATAAATAAGAATTTGTTGAGACTTTATAAGTGAATTTCATGCATTTTATGGCATACACATGCAAATGAATAATGTTGTCATTTATGAAATAATTATACATGCATTCATTGACATTTTTCGGGTATAAGTGAATTGTTAATGTGATTAAAGTGTGAGTTTTGGATAATTAAATTAGTGTGTATTAAAATAATGATAATAGTTACTATTTTGGAATTTTTGGTGAATTATGGATTAATTGTCTTGGATAATTAAATTGGTGTGTATTAAAATAAATTTCGCATTTTTTGAGACATTTAAGATATATAGGAAAGCTATTGAAAATTTCAGGTAATTTAGATTAAGAAAAATAAAGAAATTAAGAGACAAATTATAAAGTGACAAATGGATTAATAAATGTGTGACATTTGGACAAATTACCAAGTGACCAGTGATAGCTTTACATTGATGACAAATAGGCTACATACAAGAGTGACATGTGTCAAGCCTTAAAGAGAGACACCTAGGCATTAGGAGAAATGTTTCTGCAGCCCTCTCCTTGCTTTCATCGAAAGTCTTTGATTCTACATGTTTGTTAAGCTGTTAGAGGTTGAATTAAAGTATTTCAAGAATTGCATTATAGGGTGCAACCCCGGGTCATTCACTTAATCAGAACCTAAAATGATTGAACCTAAGTTAACGTACTTGTCATGCTATGTAAACTAATTTAGAGAAAAGGGGTTTTTCTTTTTGATTTTTGAACTTATTAATAGAACAAAATTGAATGTAAAACGAATGTTTTTGGATTTTAGGGGTAAAGAAAATTAAAGGATGAAAAACCCAAAAGACTAAATAGTGATAAAGTCCTCTTGATATGAATTTTGGCCATTATAGTTCAAAATTGATTTAAGTGAGAGTGTAAGTCACTAAGCTTCAAAATGATAAACTTTAAAAGACTCTTCAAGTCTAGGATCTTAATCAATAAGACTCCATTTTTTTGAAAATCCCGTTAAGTGCTCTTAGTGTATGTAGTAGGATTAGCCAATGCAATGGGTTAAATGGAATCTAAAATCATCTCAACATCAAACATAACCATACAAGATCAGAGAGAATCAATAAGATTTTAAAGAGACATATATGAAACTTCATACATTTAAGCTCAGAGTTCTACATAAACCAATCCATCCTACACATAATGAATATCCAACATTTGATTAAAACCATAGTCAAATAGCTCAACTATAAATCATAAATTCTAGACCTAGGATGTTACAAATTCATAGCTTAACCATGGATTAAACTACTCCCCTTTTTCAGCCCATTGAACTTTAACCATTGCTGCACCTTCAAGAGGAAAAGAAACACCTAGCCACTCATTGCACTCAGAAACTTCACAACCTGGAATGAATCTGAATCACCCATGGTGGAGATTTTATAGTGGAAAGAAAAATATGGAAGAGGTTAGAGCTTTTTTTTTATTTAGAGAGTAGAAATAAAGGAAAGTTAATCATCCTCTCTCTATCGCCTCTCCCCTTATTTATCCCAAAATAGGGTTTTTTAAGTGATATTTGCGTCGGCTCATATGTATGGGTAAATGAGATTTCCAAAAATGATTCAGGTTTCAGGTTGCTGCTTCGAAGTTTTCACCGCGGCCAAATTTTCCCGAAAGGTTTGAGCTATTTATTTGAAGGTTTCGCTGTGATGAAGTGATGAGTTCGTCGTGGTTAACTTAGCCTGAAAGGTCTTCTTCCTTGATCTTATGGCTTAGCAATTTCTTGGTCCTTACTCTTGGCTCCACTTCTTGAGTGTCCTGCAATGAAAAGCAATAGTTTGCAATATCAATTGTCCTATGAACCAAGTGAGTGCAATTACTAACTAATTATGAAAATTTTACCCTCAAACTATATTAATTCAAAACAAGCACTCTTGAACTAAATTAAGCACAATATCCAACAAAAAGAGCCAAAAAGTACAGAAAAAACTATAAAAATATCACTGATTAATATAGAAGACTTGGGTTCAATCAAATTCCCCCACACTTAGACCTTTGTACTCCTGGACAAAGCTTATAAAAGTCAAAGGAATACAAGTGCAAAAGGAAATACGACCATACTTAAAAATGAGAGCAGAAAATGAATAAAACCATTTTCTCATAAATCAACTAAAGCAAGCTGAAGGAACGTCAAGAAGATTAACTCTACAAGTATTTAATCCAAGAGATTGAGCAACAGAGACTTATATCAGGGGAAACTATTTAACTCTCAACTCACTTATCTTGCGGTAATTTCACTCTAAAATCTGCTTAATTCATTCTCTACCGTAAGCCTGTGATTGTTCTACCTCTCCACCACAAAAACTATAATTTTACAAATCGAGAGGACTTTCAGGGTTATAACGATGAATGAAGGCCAAGTGAAATGGATGGAATAAAAGAAATAAGAAGAGTGACTTGCATCACGATTATCATCCTTATGAAATGAGTGTCAGCTACTCCAAAGAAAAGATTTAAAATTCTAACATAGCAACTCCTTCTTTTATATATATACTATAATACAAAACAATTGTTCAGACAAATGTGATAATTAGACTCTAACCAGGTTCCTCAAATGTTCGAAAGAACTACTTAGGAAACTTAAAACTAGTCCATTTGAAGTACCAAAATTCTCACCGTGTATTCTTTACTGAACTATGGTTACAGCACACCATCGCACTGGTCTGGTAAAAGACACTTTCTTTTTTTTTAACCCAACCTATGAATTCTACTCAAAAACACTTAAACTTAGAAGACTGGAGATAAAATATTTACATCAATTTATAAAAGTGTGCGTGCACTTAAAAAGATGGCTCATGGGGGCTAGCAATGGTTAAGTGTATGGGGTTTGTGTTTAGGTGAGAAAGGTTTTGCAATGAACGCCTCTTTCATTTTCACAAAATTTAGTTCATCAAGCCT
>JAOQML010057768.1:0-10067 GCA_027568935.1 Erythroxylum urbanii
GAGGCGATTAGTTTAGTTCTTTAATCTAAGGCTTTTCCACTGACTTTTATTTTTAAAAAAATTGGGGCATAAAGTAGAAATACATCAAGACATCTTAGAATGAGAACAAGACATCCGAAGAGTTAAATGCTAAGAAGAGGTAAAAAGAACAATCATGGAGGATGTATATTATAGGGAGCAAATAACTCTTACAGAATTCAATGAACCCCAATTTGGATGGGGAAATCATCATCCTTATATGAATCCGTACATTTCGGGGTGGCAAATCCACCCCGAATTCTATTAGTCCAATAATGTAGGGAATCATTTAGGACATCAAGACCTAGTTGAATTTCAATATGATGAATACAGTTCATGGGATTCCAAGCTAGACAAAATCATGGATAAGCTCACAGATATGGAAGAGAACCAGAAGTGGTTGGAAAAGAAGTTTGAACAAGTAATAGAAGATCATGCATCTTCTATTCACAATCTAGAGGTTCAAAGAGGCCAACTTTCCAGGGAATTTTGTAATCAAATTGTGGAAAACTGTCTGCGAAGCATGAAAGTAAATTCAATAGAGCCATGTTAGGCTATCACACTTAGGAAGGGGTAGAGCTAGAAGAACTAGCGAGAAATCAAGATAATTCTGACCTTATAGATGACCAAAAAATTAAGAAAAAGGATGGAAACCCCTCATACTATCTGCCAGATCTTAGTACACCATGTTTGAACATTGAAAATTCTAGGATAGATGTCCATGCAAAAATCTTCTTAAGAATAAAAGGATGAAGAACAGATGACAACAGACATCGAATTTGAAGAAAGTATGGAAGTCTCTGTTCAGGAAGTAGAAGAAGCTGAGGAAACGAAGGTGATTATCAAAGAAAGAGAGAAACTCACCTTCTTACCAGACAAATTGTTAGATTCGATGGAAGATTTAAGAAGTTTTGTTATTCCCTATTTTATTGACAATTTGTTAGAAAAAAGGACATTACTAAGCTTAATTGGTTTTCTCAACTTTATTGATATTGTCCTTATGATCATTTTGCAATTTGTAGCTTACTTACAAGCTACAAAACTGATGTTAAATGGGAAGGGTGGAAGCAAGCTGGTCATAATTGATCCTGGCTAAGTCTTAAAGGATAAAGGTCAAGCTAATAACCATAAATTAGCACGTTTAGTGGTTATATTTAAATTGTTGTGTAGTTAGGTTTGTTTTAAATTCTTAAATAAGTCTTGAATGATTTGGAGCAGTTTGGAGTGTTAATTCTTTTGCTCTCTTGAATCACTTATAAAATAGGGAAACACTCTCGATGTCAAGCGGATTTGGTCTTAACACTATTGCCATCACCTCCTCCATCTCTATAGGATTTATGTCTAACCCAATTTTTCCATTCATTTATTTTTCTTTTTCAAATTAGCCTTCAGTTCTAATTTTTATATTATTTTCTTTTCTTTTATGTCCACTTTAATTTTCTATTTTTTTCTTATCCTTTATGTGTTTTGTGTGCTCTCTTCTTACATTGAGGACAATGTGTTATTCAAGTGTGGGGAGGGGTTATGTGTTTTGTTTTGTATGTGATTTTACATATGGTATGGTAGTGTTAGGTTGTATTTTTTGAAATGTATGAATGTGTCAATGGCTTAGATGAAGTGAAATTTATTTAATTTTAAACATAGTCTAGTAGGTTGTAAATGATCATTAGCTTGCAAAAGTAGTGAATTAGTCTTTGGATAAATATACAGCTTAATTAGGACTTAGTGTAAATTTAGCACCCTCTAGGTTGGCACATTCATTCATAATTTGAGACCCTTTAACTTAAAGTAGTTTAACTAGTATTTTTCATAAAAATGAATAGCTAAAAACGACAAGGTAGGTAAAAAATGTATTTTTTGTTAATAAATCACTATTCTGCTGACCTTCAAGTTATGAATAGAGCTAGTAGCTAGTTGAAAACGTGATAATAGCTGAGTAACTAGATCGACACGCTTTACAAATGTGTGCCTTCACGTCAAAAGGCTATAATGATGTTTCAACCAAGCTGTCTACTAAAAGGACTTAGTCGAGTAACCGGATCAACATTCATCCCCAATATTTGCCTCCGAGTAAAAGACTAAGTACGTACTTAAAAATTAAAAAAAAGGTGTTTGAAATAAAACCTACCGGACTTGTAATAAGCTTGAATTTTCATGAAAATGTACTTAGGAATAGTTATAAAGTTTGAAGGACCAAAAATTATTAATATATGTGTACAATTTAAAAGGGTAAATAAATTGACACTTAAATCTCGATTAATTTGTATATTTAGTTCAAAGCCTCTAGACATAGAGTTTGCTTGTTAATGATTAGATAGAACTTGTTAGATTGTGTTCAAGACTAAATTTATTTCATTAAGTCGAAGCCATTGGCTCGTTTTTGCATTGTGTGTGTTATATGTTTGTTATGTTGTTTGCTTGAGGACAAGCAAACGTTTAAATGTTGGGATGTTGATAGTTATGATTTGCATTGTGGTTTAGGGTGAAATTTGTTAGGCATTTAGTGTGAATTTGAGTGTTGAGTGTGTATTTATGGTTTAATTGTGTTAGTTTATATGTTTAAGTATTTTTATAGGTTAGTAAGAGTCTTTAAGCTTAATTGTTATATTTTTGAGGTACCTTGATGTGTTTGTTAGTGTTTCAGGGTAAACGACGAAGAAAAGAGAAGTTGCGAAGGGTTTCGGGCTAAAAATATAGGCCACGATCGTGACAGAGAGGGACGAGCCAGGGCAGTCAGGCCACGATCTTGCACTTTGGGCACAATCGTGATAGAGAGCTTAGACGAGCTAAAGTAAAATCCTGAGTTTCACAAGATTTTTCTGACTAGTTCAACCCTGACTTAAACCTAGGGTGTCTAAAGTATAAATGCATCATAAAGGGACAGAACCAGCAGTTTTGGAGATTCTGAAAAGAAAGCATTCACGTTAACCACATTCCAAAAAAACCTAGAGAGTTATTAAAAGATTGAGGAAGGAGACAAAGGAAAAGAAACATAAAGAAGAAGGTTGACGTGACATACTTCCCAGAACAAGTGGTTTCTCACTTTCGCTGCCTCTGCAATTCCATTCCGGAGGTATTTTTTGGTTATTTCAATTTTATTCATGTATATAGAATTGAAATAGGTATTAAGAATAGGTTGTGTTGAATGTTAAGTTTTTGTTTATACTTACCTTTGGGATTTTGATTTTTGAGACTATTAAAGTTTGATTGATTTTGTTTTTTATTACTTTAATTGTCATTTAATTCTACTCTTAATAACTTGGCCATAGATGAGAGGGTGAATCAAGTGAAAATAATCAAATTGGGCTAACAAGATTTAGGTGATTAGATAGGTGAAGAATTGAATCAAACTGGTAGAATCGTATAACGAGAGATCTAGCATAGGTTCCCGTTAGGTTATTAGACAATTTAGAATTAATTTAGGTTTTGAGTCAATTGTAAATCGAGAGAACACAATTCCATAATTTAAATTAGGGATTATCAATTAGGGTTAAGAATTATAATGAGAGAAAGAGTAATTCACCCTAGGACTATCCAGACCTATTAATTCGATAACTGCACAACTGATTAGGTTTTTGTTAATTTCGAATGAAAACCCCCTTTCTCACACTCGATGGTTTTTAGGTTGGTTTTAAGATTGGTTTGTATGACTTGTTATCTTGTTTAGATTTCTGCAATTAAATTAAATTAATTATTTGATTGGTTTATTTTCTTCATTAGTTATTTATTTTGAATTATTGTAGTTTAGTACGACCCTAGATTTTAGGACTAGCTTAGTCCTCCTCGTAGGATCGATACCGTAGGTACTACGTGAATAATCCAGGCACTTTCAAAATTTACCAAGGTTAATACATATTAAAACTTAGCATGTGTAACCTTACGATCAGTACTATCTTGTCTACATCTCGCCCTAAAGCCAAGGAAATCATCCAGAGTTCCAGATTGGAACAGTGGAGTCTCAGATCTACAACAACAGAATAATACGTGAAGCTTGAAATACTAAAGGAGCTTATCTCTCTTTGGAGAAAACACAATCATACACATCTTCATGCCTTGCTCTCACACTTCATGGAAGAAAAGGAATACCTGCTATAGCCAGGATATCTCTTTTAGACACTACCTACACAATGTACCAAAATGCCTTGATTGTTACTTTGCTGACTACTCTCAACAATGGAAGTGTCATACTGACGATAGCACTTGATTTCAACATCAAGTTGGATGATCCCACTTTGTTTGAATGACTACAAGTTCAAATCCAGATCACTGGAGCATATCAAAATCCTACAGCCATCATGGCTACTCTACATCACTCGTCTACAGAATCATACTTTGGATCTTAATTTTCCAAATTCTACTTTAGATGCTTTTTACATAGTTGCTGATCGTTCTAATGATTAGACTGCTATTCTCCAAATCTCAAAGCAACTACTAGTAGTGGAGCTGGAAAAAATGATGCCTACTGAATGGATCACCAATTACCAAAAGTGTTCCATGTCCCTCATCAATACTTTTTTCATACAACAACTCCTCTGATTTTGAAGTCATTAAAGGATGGAACTGTGAAGTCCATATATGCAAAGCCTAATGAGAGTCTAGACAAAACCTTTACTTCTAGAGCTATTTTTCTGATCCAACCTATATTTTCACATATGGAAGGTAAATCTAGTCCTCGAATTCATTATTTCAAATCTAACAGAGATCCAGTTTATGTTAACCATCATCGTGGACATTTTGTATGGGATGTTAACCTATCTGAGTGTGAACCCGATTGTGAATCTGTCTCAACCTTGAGTTAAATAGTGACGATGATGATGAATGATATGTCAAACGTTGAAGAAGAAGGAAGAAAATTTTAAATCTCATTGCGAAGGCATACAATAATATCATTCACATAAGGATGATTCTAATCTAGATGATTCCAGCAAATTTATTGGTATAATTATTGAAAGATCCAGACCGAGATCTCTTCGTGAGATGCTGAAATCCTCTATCTATTACATAAAGCCAGCAGTTCTTGTTATAACTCCTACTCCTATTTTGTGCATGATGGTAGTGTAATATGAGGAAGACTTTCCTTCTCTACACAAAAGTACTGATGAATCAACGATGGTTATCTCTAGCCCATATATCCGAACCTTAGGAATAACTTCACAAGGAACACTTATTTCTAATCCTTCTGATGGAGTTCTAAACTGGCAAACATCGAATGTAGTAGCATAGAATAAAGTTCTTAGAAGAATTGATTATAAGATGGATGGAATCAGTCAACAGACTCATGCTACTTATCACAAAGTTGACATCGTTTCTAAGCAGATCCAATAAATGTACCAATCATACAAATCTCAGATCAAGCAACTGAATGTTAAACTTCAACACTACATTGCTACACATTATCTTGGACTTGATTTCGACGTCAAATTTAGAGAAATTGAGAAGATACAAGGAATTGTGTGACAGATGGAAGCTGATATACAAAATGCACAGTCTAAAGTTTTATATGGCTCGTCCTTTTCAGTATTTCCAAATACACATCCAATATACACTTCTCCCCTGTATCAAAAGTATCCAAAAGAACCTGAATATTCAAAGGTATTTAAATTTAATTATCCTTTGATTAGACAGTTTATACATCCTCAGGCAGCTCAAACAAAGACTAGAAAGGAAAAATCTAAGCTTAAGCCTGAAAAGATTCCTGAGCGATTACCTTCATACACAAAACCTGAACTAGTTAACTAGTGGAGTAAACCATGATAGATCCATACTCCTCCTTCTTCTCCACTAAAGTTACAACATACTGTGAAGGATAAAGTGCCTCTCATAGAGTTCATAGCAACTCTTGCACCTGCATATGTTGCAGAAGATTCCTCGTCTCAAATAGATAACTTAGAAGCTTGTTCTGAAGTTTTTGCACTAACCTCTGAAGTCTCTGCAACAATTTCTAAGTCATCAACTAAACAAATCTCTAAATCGTCCTCTAATTCTTTAGCCTAGCTAGCTGATCTATTAGACCTAACACAAGTTTTGATGATTGTGCTTGAACCAACTAAAGTTAAACCTAGAATAAGTGAAGAAGAATCCATAAGTACTGAACCTTTCAGACCTAAACTAGCACCATAAGCTCAGCTAGCTGCACAGGCTACTTCATAGACTAAGCCTACTTCAGGACCTTGGTTTGCTTTTGATGATCTTCTACAAATGAAATAGAGAGATCGACTGCATGAATTTAGTGCATGGATAGATCTTCAAATGAATAGACCTAATAATCCTTTATAAGATATTTTGCTTGAATTCACTTCTCGTTTTAGTGGTCCTTTGCGAGAGTGGTGGCAAAGTATAAGCAAATTTCAATGACTTTAGTATATTCAAGTCACTATAGCCAGAGCTCTTGTTGGAATAATTCATAAGGAATTCATTGGTGACTTTCAACTTATTAATAAGTAGATTCGTCAGGAGTATTTTGCAATGAAATGTTGTTCACTTGCTAAGCATAATATCCAAAAGCATTACAAACATATGACAGAAAGGTACTATCTTTTGAATGGATGGAATGATGTTAATCTTCGATATACTTTTATCTCATCCCTTCTAGATCAACTACAACCAGAGTTACAAAGGACTATAGTTTCTTTGCAAAGAGATATAGCTAATATATCTCTTGGATAAATCTACAAGCTTGCTTTAGCTTCTCTTGATAAGTTGTGTGACTAACATACCTTATTCAAGAATATCATTAATGGTGGTCTAACTCTCAAACAGGCTTGCAAGAAACTTTATCTTCAGATTAAGTGCAAAGATTAGAAGAAATATGATTACAGTAACAAGAAGAAAGATTACTACAGACAAGCCTATCATAGAAGAAAGTTCCGCAGATAAATGGAAGGCTATAAGCCTTTAACTAAAACATATGTGAGAAAAGATGGAGCAAAAAGAAAGTTTATTCGATTCTTCAAGAAAAGATCTCATCCTTCTCAGAAAGCTAGACAATGTTTTCTCTGTGGATAACCAGGTCATTTTGCAGGAACCAATCCTCACAAAAGTAAAAAAGATATCAAGTTATTGAAGCAAATGCAATCCACTTTGCCTATTCATCCTTCCAATAACTTTGACGATCTTACTGAGGAACAATAAACTAAAGATAAAGATACAAAGTTTGTTTTCTTTGTTTCAACCTCTAAACAAGAATCGTCTAATGATTCTCTCTACATACTACAGTAGCAGACCTATATGAAATTAGATTATATTCCAGTTCAAAGACCGTATGTCCATATCCAACTCTTTTTACAGGATAAATATGATAGACCCATCAAAGCTATTGGGTTTATGGATACTGGATCCAGTTGTACGATCATAAAGCCCAACATATTATCCTTTGAGTCAAGGACTTCACATGATGAATAATTTACAGCTGCAGATGGTAATTCATTGAAGATCAGGCTTATTACAAAAAGAAAGCTTAGAATTTGATTTTTTCCACAGTGTACAGTTTGGACTAAAGTGCTTGGAAGTAATATAACTAGCCCAGACATTCTCATTGGTATGTATATATATAATAAAGCCTTACTTTTACAGATCCTACCCACAGGCCTCAGGTATTATTCATTTTTTAGTCCATATACTGACATCAAGAAATGTGCTATCTTTTTGAAGCAAAGATTGTTTGAGCCCATAGAGTCAGATCAAGCTTGCCAAGCCTTCAATGCTCATAAAAGTCTCAAGGAAAAGTATGGTAAAACAAGATTACACATGGTAGCATATTCTCCATACATATCCACTTTGCTCAGAAAAAAACACCTTGGCCTCCCAATGCTACTTATACACCATACTTATCCTCTTTGCTTAGACATAATCTCGTGGCAATATATTCTTTATCCATATGTAATCTATTTCGTCAACATCCACCATAGCCTCTAGATATTTTTTCTCACTGTAAATTCTCCATTCGAGGTCACCACAATACACTTGCTCTTACACCTAACTTGTTTCTTTCAAATTCTTTGCATCATTTTATTCCTCTTTCTTAGCTAATGGAGTTTCCTAGGTTTCAAAATAAAAAAAGGATCTTCCTCCTCTGTTCACTACTACTCCAACCAGTGTTATAAGCCTTTTTCCTCTTCTTTCTTAGAGTTTTTTTTATTACCTTCATCTTGTCCTTCTCCAATTTGATATTTTTTACCAACTCCTAGTCATTTTAATGTTCTCACTCCTTATAAGTTAATGTATCATATTTATGATACTCTTCATAATGCTACCTTATGGCATCTTTGGTCTTTGTCTGCCTTATATGCTTGTTCAATTTTGTTATCGCCTCTTCATATCTATCGTTACCTCTCTGATCCTACAAATGCCAATTCACTTTTGTGGACTTTCTTGGAATGGTTTCAACCCCCTTTCTAAATGGAGTATAGACATGTCTCAAATTTTAACTCATCATCATCTATGGGACACTACATTAACTGATCGCAAAGCTTATGCTATCTACATCATATATCGTCTTTACTATATGAGTATTTTTAGACATCTATGCATATTGAATCACCTTCAGCACTGGTAAACTACCCTTGATTGGTCTACAGAATCCACACAACTAATGGAAGAATTACATTCTTTCTTTGACCAACTCAACTAATTCTCGAGCTCATCTCCTTCGAATATTTGTACATCTCTTGGTCTATACTTTGGAGCGACCTCTTTGATTGCACCAATTATTCCCTCATCATTTGACCAACAGACATCAATAGATCCCTCCAATGTTATTAATATTTGAGCTAGTGAAGTTCCTTGTCCTATATACCACCACTCTACAATTTCAAATAGACCATCTAGTCTAATTCGAGAGCCCATTTCTACCCTAAGACTTGCTCAATAGACTACAAATGATATCGGCCATATTCTTGAATAGATTGACAATGACATGGCCTTTACAGATGATGATCATGATCTCCTTTTATCACTTTAAAATGGGACCTATCTTTGTAGAAGTTTGTTTTTTACTTTTGAGTCTTTTGATAAAGGAGAATCTTAGTAGCCCACAAACCACTATACAAGATTCCTTCTTATCACCTTGCTCTTTGCTTTTAGAAAAGTAGTTTACTTTTATAAAGTAGCTTTGTTAAAGGTGTAATGATTGTACTTTTTTTTTTAAAGTTGTAATAAGTGTGTCTTTAGGAAGATTTACTTTTATGCCCCCTTGCTTCACCTATAAAAACAAGGCTTCTCCTTCATTGTAAGTATGCTGAATGTACGTTGAATTTGAGTTTGATAATATGAATATGAGTTTGAGTGTTTCTTATTCTCTCTAAGTTCTCCCTCTCCTAAAAGCTTAAGTCTTAAGTGCATGTTACTATCTGTCTTAGTATAGAGACAAGAATGCTCTACACTTGCCTCTTCTGAGGATTTTGTGTATCAGAAAGTCTAAGACAGTCCGTGACTATGCTTAAAACAATTCCACTTTGAGATTAGAGTTTAACATGGAAAGAGTGTAGGTAATGTTGAGACTATTGTTTCAAAAGGGGAAAAATAGATGTGAAAGTGTAAAGTTCCTAAGAGGAAGGCTTGAGAGTTGTATGCCTGTAGAGAGAAGGGCTTTGTGTCTCCCTATCATACCTAGAACTTACTGATAGTCACAAGGTTCCCGTGTTAATCCACAATAGTCTACCAGACACCTCACTATCCTACTTTTCAACTTTAGTTAGTCTATGGTCTTCTAAAGGTGTTGTTTTAGCCCGTTAGTTGTCTTACTTTCCTTGTGTGCCCTTCGAGGTCCTCGGTGTGGTATTAAATGATGCAGAGAGGCTGAAAGCAATAAGATAGGTTTAGAAGGCCGATAAAGAAAATTAGCAAGTTTATTATGATAACCTTTGATGTAACAGATGGAGAATTTATAACGAGAAAATCCTAAAAATACCCCCTGCTTTAACCTGTGTCAGCAGATGGGGTCCACAGGGCACTCAACTATGGCTCCATTCCCACTTTTTTTTCTGGGATTTGAATTTGCGACATTGGGCAAACCTAGGCATTATCTGGTGGCTCTGATACCACTGAGCCCC
>JAOQML010057815.1:0-10066 GCA_027568935.1 Erythroxylum urbanii
ACTACTTCTGATGTTAATTATGATCCATTTACTGCTTCTTGTCCTAATTTTGATGTTAATTTTGAAGTTAAAGGATTGCTCATTAACTCTCCTCCTAAATTTCATGGATTGACAGGAGAGGATCCCTACATACATTTGCAATCTTTGTCCATGATCTGTCAGAGTATGAAGCCAGTGGGAGCCTCACTTGATCAAGTACTATGGAAGGTTTTTCACTTATCACAGGAAGGAAAAGCCAGGGAGTGGTATGTGAGTCTTCCGAGACATGTGGCAAATGCTTACCATAGTTGGGCAAATTTCAGGAAAGCATTCTTGGAATCCCTTTACAATTTTTGGAAGGAGATCTATTCAGCATGGTAGGATTATGATGAATCCCTTTACAATTTTTGGAATCACTTCTAAGATCTATTGTCCAGATGCCCCCATCACCAGATACCTGATGAGCAGTTAGTGCAGTACTTTTATGATGGGTTGAAAAGTCAAAATAAGGGCATGTTGGATGTGGCATCGGGAGGTTCTTTAATTGATCTTACAGCTACAGAAGCCTGGGATTTGATCAAGAAGATGGCTTTGAATCATCAACAGTACAGTGTTAGGGAGACCAGAGGAGTGCATGAGTTGGGCATCACAACAGCCCATTCCAAAAGAATAGAGAGTTTGGAGTCAAAAGTTGACTCTTTGGAGACTAGAGTGACCTCACAATTATCCTTCATCACTGCAGAACTGAAGAATCTGAATGTGCATCGCCCGACATCTTCTATGGATCTTACTGCACCCAGTTGTGATACTTATGGGTCGATAATACACATATCCAGTATTTGTCCAGGACGATATGAAGAGGTGTCTGTAGTGTATCCAAGGCGGACAAATCATAAATGGGACCCTTACTCCAACACCTATAACGAGGGATGGAAGGCAAACCCTAGGTTCAGTTGGAGAAATGAAGAGGGAAAGGCACCAAAAAGATTTCAACAAGGGGACGAACTGGTACTTCCACTAACCAGTTCCCAAACCATCAGTAAGCCCTGAGCATCCCACCCAAGGAGGACACCAACCAACTGTTGCACAATATGATGACTTTGATGAAGGAGGAAAGGAATTCTAACAATAATCAGTTCAATGCCATAGCTTCTTTAATTCAACAAGACTCATGAAAGAATGATGCTTGGTTTAGTGCTCTAGAAAAGAGAATGGAGCAATAGGAAACAAAAGCTGACAATATCAATTCCTTTATCACCCAATTGTCCAATAACATGAGTGAGAGTCAAGTGAGAAGTAGCGGAGCTATCCCTTCAAACACTATTATCAACCCCAAAAGTTTAAACATAATAGCTCTTCAAAGTGGGAAGCAAGTGAAATTTTGGGAATCAGATGAGGAAGTAGTTGAGGAAGAGATTGACTATGATGAGATGTCTTCCACGCCGAAAAAGAAGAAGAATTCTGAAAGTGCAAAAGAGAAAGCATTATTGGCTGGAAAGAACTCCACAATTTTGAATGACAAAAGAACAAATTTTGAGAGCAACACAGGGGAGCAAGGTGAGTCAAATAAGCATGGAGCCAATAAAGCCGATGGTAAGGAGGTAAATCTTAAAGATCTTCCTTTTCCTAATTCATATTTGATGAGCAAACGAATGACTGACATTAAGCATGAAAAAGATATCATTGACTTGTTTAGTAAAGTGGAAGTCAATATTCCTTTGCTTGATCTTGTGAAACGTGTTCCTGCTTATGCCAAATACCTCAAAGACCTATGTACCCATAAGAGGAAGTTTAGGCAAAATGAAAGAGTCCAAGTAAGCTTGAATGTGTCTGCCTTATTCAAGCCTCAAATCCCTGTAAAATGCCAAGACCTTGGATCTATTGCTATCCCTTGCACTATAGGTAAAGTTACCATAAGGGAAGCCTTGTTAGATCTAGGAGCAGCTATTAATGTTATGCCTAAATCTGTTTATCAATCATTGGGAGTCAAGAATCTTAAGTCTATATCTGTAGTTCTTCAATTGGCTGATAGGTCTATTAGGCATCCTGTAGGCATTATAGAGGATATTTTGGTCCAGGTTAAGGGTTTAGTTTTTTCAGCTGATTTTTATGTACTTGATATGTCTTCCAAAGTTGTGCAGGATACTTCCTTGATTCTAGGTCGACTCTTTTTAAGGACTGCTAGTACCATGATTAGGATGAAAGAAGGTACAATCACCATGGAGGTAGGAGATCAACAGGTGAGTTTTAACATGTCTGAGGCTATGAAACACCACCATGAGGATTTTTCGCTCCTAGGATTCAACATGCTTGATGTTGTTATTGATGATGTATGCTCTCAATTTGAACTCTAACAAGTTTATTCTAACCCTGAACTGAACTCATTCACTGATGACTCCTTGGAAGAAGGATTGTTTGCTAATGTTTCAGGTAAACCAAGGAATATGGACGTTGACACTGAAGTGGCAAGTGAACAAGTTGCCTCACCATGGCATAGCTATTAGGCCAACGTCCACCAGGAGATCCAGGATCCACCGTAGGCATCAGGTTGTTTCTCCTCCTTCACTTATAACCTACTTCTGATGTGTGATTGAATATGATATTGTGGATGCATGAGTGTATTGAATAAGTGCGGGGGAGAAACTACTTCAGTAGGACCTAGGTTTAGTTTTCAGTTTATGCAATTTTAATTCAATAATTCACCTCCTCTTTTATGTTCACTATATTTTAGTTTGATGCATGACCTATCTTCTATGATTGAGGAAATTGGTGTAAATAGATGAATTGCATTTTGTTTTCAAATGCTTTAGGACTTTACAAATGAGCTGAACATCTTGTTAGTCTTGTTCATTTTTCTCTCGAGAAAACTTTGTCGTGGCGTGGTTTACTTCGCCGCGGCAACAGGAGCAACATTCGCCGTGGCATGACATAATTCTTTCACCGCGGCGAACTCACTGCGGGAACATTCGCTGGGGCGTAACTTAATTCTTTTACCACGGTGAGCTCACTTCAGGGAATCTTCGCCACAACGAAAGATCTATCTGGGCAAGACACCGAGTGAAATTGCATTTCTACCCTTCTTTTGCTTCTGTTCTTCCATCTTCCCTCTGTCTTTCTTTGTAATTTCCCCTCCATTTCTTTATTAACCCACCGTTCCCTTCCTCATTTTTGTACTTCTCGCTAGTTTTCCGTGGTAATCCAGTAATTCCTAGAGTAATTACTAGAGTAATTACTAGAGCAATCCAGTGGGTTCTCGGTTGTGATTCTTCCTAGAGTAATACTTGGCTAGGCACCTCTTTCCTCTTGAAAATGTAGCAACAGCTAGAGTTCAATGGGCTTCAAAGGGGAGTAATTCATTCTATGTTTAGCTACATTATTATGAACTCCTAGGTTTAGGATTTGTAATTTGTAGTTGAATATTCTTAATTAGAGTTTAATCAAGTATTGGATATTTAATGTGTTATTGGGATTTGCTGTTGTAGAAGTTGGAGCTTGAATATATGAAGTCTCATATATGTTTATTTGTGATTTGGTTAATTCTCTTTTATCTGCCTAGTTGTGTTTGATACGGAGATGATTTTAGATCCCAGATGACTTATTGCATTATCTTACCCATTGCACACAATAAGAGCATTCAAGAAGGTTTTAATAAATGGAGTTCATTGATTGAAACCTTGGACTTAAAGAGTTCTTTACGGTTTATCATTTGAAACTTAGTGATTCACCCCTGTAAAAATTCGTTTTGAACGATGATAGCCAAAGCTCGTTTTCAAGAGGATACTATTATCATTCGATCGTTGTTTTCATTTTATTGCTTTTCTATTCCTAAAAATCCAAAAACACTTTTCATTACATTTTCTTACAATTCGCTTATTTTTGTCCAAATGTCCAAAGATTAAAAACCCCTCTTTTCCTTACAAATGTCTTTTTCATATCATGACATATAGGCTAGCTTAGTTCCATTAATCTAGTTCCGATTAAGTGAAATGACCCGAGGTTGCATTTTATACTACAATCCTTGGAAATAAAAATATTTTTGATTTGGCCTCCAAGGGTAAGAACAAAAAGGCCCGAGTCACTGGTGGTTCAAGCGAACAGTTATGAGATAAACCTGGCACTCCTCAATATTTTACAAAATGGTGTACAGTTCTACAAGCTATCTAAAAAGGATTTGAACACCCAAATTGCCAACTTTTGGACATCTGTGACAGTTTTTGATTCAAAAAAATGTCCGACGATGTGATAAAGTTGAGGTTGTTTTCTTTTATGTTGAAAGATCTAACGAAGGCGTGGTTCAACTCGCTAAAATAAGGACAGATTACGACTTGGGAGCAGCTAGCCCAAGATTTTCTTGCGAATTATTTCCCACTAACAAAGACTACGAGGATTATCAAGGAAATCATGAATTTTTAATAGAACGATGGAGAATCTCTCTATGAAGCTTAGGAGAGATTTAAAGAGTCGTAGAGAAGTCATCCCCATCACAACCCTCCGAGGGAGTTCCTACTGTAGACATTTCATAATGGTGTGAATCCAAGCACGAGAGGAATAATAGACGTAACAGCTGAAGGTTCATTGATGAGGAAGACTGTGGAAGCAACTCATGATCTTTTAGAGGAGTTGGCAAGCAACAACTACATGTGGTCTAGTGAGAGGAGCAGAAAGGGACAGAAAGATAAAAAAGGTATGATACCTATTGACTCTGTTACTGCTTTGCAGGCTCAAATTATGACTCTTACAAAGCATCTAAACAACATACAAGGAGCCTCCTCCCTTAGAGTGAAGGAAATGCAAGTGCAATGAGAGCTGTGTAGGCAGAACAACTATGGCTTAGTATAGTGGTTTATATTGGGAAGCTGTGGTATCAAACAGGTAAGTTATCTGGGCCAACCACAAAGAGGTAACAACTTGTACTCCAATATTTATAATCCGGGATGGAAAAACCGTCTACATTTTTCTTGGAGCACTAACAATGCATGTGGCCAAGCGATACCACAAGGATCACCGAGATTTTAGCAAGACCGAATTGGTGCGATAGAAGGTAAAATAGACAAGATGATGGAAGTGTGGGCATCTAAACTGGCAACTCAAAAGGAGAATCAGAAGAGGACGTTTGCAAGTCAAAGGAAAGTCAAAAGAGGATGGGAGGAGAAGTTTGACCAAATCGTGAAGAACCACGCATCATCTATCCATAATCTGTAGGTTCATATAAGTCAACTCGCTAACGCTTTATCTTCTAGAAATGCAGGTAACCTACCGAACAACACCAAAGTCAACCCAAAGGAAAGAATCATGGTCATCACTAGGATAGCGAAAAAGGAAAATGAACATGAGGAGAAAGAAGGAGACAAGAGAGAAGGATAAACGGTTTTGAAAGTCCTTCCAAATGAAATAGTAAGTGAGCCGATCAGTGAACTTCAACTTAGACTTCCACATCATATTTTTGCTCAGTGGAAGTCATCTTCATGTGGAGCAACGAGGAATTCTAAAGAGGTTGAGTTAAGCAAGATGATGGATATAACAAATCATCTCCAAACAAAGCTCACATTAAAGGAATCGATGAAGAAAGAGGTCAAAGAGCACATATCAGAAGGAAGTCTACACATAGCACAAAAGAAAGAACTGTGGGACTTTCTCATTTCGTGTAGTATAAAGGGAGTAATGATAGCCAGGGCATTTGTAGATTTGGAAGCTAGTATCAACATGATGCCCTACACGTTTAGTCAGAAGTTAGGTTTAAGAGAGCCATAGCCCGCTGAGATATTGGTGAAAACGGCCGACAGAACAGTGCATCAGTGGAAGGAGATCATCAAGAATGTGCAGATACAGATTGATAAATTTATCTTCCCCCTGAACTTCTACATATTGGATATTGGAGAAGCCTCTGGCTACTTCCCATTCAATTATTGATGTCGATGGGGAAGAATTAACATTGAGAGTTAAAAAGGAGAAATTTACTTTCAAGGCATCCAAGAAAGACTATCGTTGTCCTTTACCCCTAACGGACATCAAGGAACCTGAACCCCAAGTAGGATAGGAAGATATTGAGGACCCTGGGAACGCAATCATGAAGAAACGATCACGCAAGAGAAGGAGTAGGAAGGAAGGTGGAGTCTATACTAGGGTGGCTCATATACAGAGTTTGAGATCAGGTTTTGCACTAGCACCGTACCAGTCATTTAAACCGCCTTAAGCAAAAAGGAGAGTCAAGCTATAGACATTAGAAGAACCATTGTATGGGAGGCAACCCATAAAATTCTACTTCCTTTTATTTGTTTTTGTTTATTTATTGATGTGGTTCTTTAGTTATGATTTTGGTTTAATTAAGTTTAAGTGATGTTAATTTGGAGTTCGTTTGAATTTCAACTTGTTTTCTTTTTGAATTTCTTATTGATAATATCAATTTGATGTGTTTGTAGGTTATGGGATCATGGAGAATACATACTAAGCTTGGAAGAAGGTTTAGAAGTAGAAAAATCACCCCATTCCACGATCGTGGGAATAAGTGATTCCCACGATCGTGGCCACGATCGTGGGAAATCTCTCCAGAAACTTTCTAGAGAGAAAACCCACAATAGTGGGAATGGAGGTGATTCCCATGATCATGGGAAATCCCTCCAGAAACTTTATGGAGCATCCGGAGGGAAATTTAAGTTTCTCTCCCCTTTGTTCTTTCCCTTGTTCTTCAAAATTCACTCCTTATCTCTCTAACCCATAAAAATTCTCCTCCCACTCTTTAAAATTCTCCATTTTCCTCTAGATTCTTAGTATTTTCTTCATCTCTTTTCATTAATCTTACAATCCCTTACTCTTTTCATGCATTAATCATCAAAACACAAGGATTTGGGTAAGATTTTTCTTCATTTCTCTTAAATATGAATTTCACTCTCTTTCTCTTATTTTTGCAGATTTTCTTCTTACAATGGCACTAAAGAAGATAATGGCTTAGACAGCAACTAATGAACTGCTACTTCAAGTTTCCAGTGAAGGTAAGCCCAATTTAGCGGTAGCTTACCATTCCCCATATTCAATTTATTCGGAAGAAGAAGGTACACGTTTTCGAGACCTAAGGGATAGAGAATTAGTTACTTCTAGGTATTTTGATTTTGAATTATTAGAAACCATAAGAGTGAGATGGAAAATTGAGCGAGTAGCTGCAAACATAGGTTGGAATAGGTTCATTAGGTGTGACGTGCCTATTCATCCTATAATGACCATAGAGTTTTTCACTACAATCTAATATAACTTTAAAATGGATGTTTTCTGGTTTAGGTTATTTGACAACGTTTATAAATTGTATTATACTGTCATGCGTGGTCTTTTCGATTTGTCAAACACTAAAATTTTAGATGGTCATGATGATTTTTATTTAGATAATTACTAGAAAACTCTAACGGGGGAAGAAAATTTTGACTCTAGGAATGCACCGAATTCTTTAATCCGTAGTGCCAAGCATTTACTTTTGCACAAATTTATATGTTTAACTGTGTTTAATAAAACTGAAAGTAACAAATGCTTGGCCAAAGAACTTTTCTTTTTATGGTGCATAGATCGAAAAATTCTTTAAAAATTAAAATTAACACTCCTATTAGAATTTTTCAATCAATAGTGAGTATCGTAAATAAAAAAAGGTCATATTTTTCATGTCTCATGTTGGTACTGCTTTAGCTCTATTTTATAACCTTGATGTGGAAGATGTGCACACAACGCCATTTGATATGTTTGACATATCGTATTTAAGGCACTCTGAGATTTTAGAATTCCATTCTATAGATCTCTAAAACCCTCAGACGCGTACTACAGTGAAGAATAGGAGGAGTACAGACACATCCGTTTCCTGACCCTTCACACCTCGAGCAGTCCCGGAGTTAGAATAAGAAGCAGTGGAGGAGGAACTAAGTGCACCAGTGGAGGTCAACTGATTTCAACAAATCCTCCAGATGGTCTCCAACCAATAGCAAATGACTTCTCAAATCAACGAACTCGACTCCCAAATGCGGCAAGTCCACAAGGAGCAGCGTAACTTAAAGAAGAGGTTCCTTAAATAATGTCAGAGGAATAATTTTGAAGTTCCTTCGCCAACACCGTCGCCACCATCATCTCAATAAGCTTTTCTTACCCCTTTCACTTTAAATTTGTGTCATTTTCTTTTGTTGGGTTTGCTGTCATTTTTTGTTTGGTTTAATGTCATTTGTTTGTTTCAATTTCTATTGTTTGGTTTGATGTCATTTTCCCTTATTTGATGGTTGACTTGTAACATTGAGGACAATGTGATCTTTAAGTGTGAGGAGGTGACATTGACTTTCTCAATTGCATTGTTCAAATTTTGTTAAATATGATGCATGTTTAGGCATATTATGTGCTTTGTGTCAATAATGGAACCACACTTGAATCATTCTGATGAATATTGCCATAAGATTCTATTATGCTAGTTGAAATTAGATTGAATGTATGTTTAAACTCAGATTAGGCTTGAGTAGAAATTGAACCATATAGAGTGATGAAAAGTAGTTGGCTACATAAGCTTATTCATAATTTGACATTTGAGCAATGAGTTAGTGTAGAGATGCTTAATGAGTTTTTGCAAGAACCAATGTTAGGATTGAGCCCATATGACCCCACCATAGTCATTCTATTTCTTTGTTGAGTGATACTTCCTTAGATTATTACCTTCAGAACTTGCTTTGATTCAGTTTGAGTCTGCTGGATGCATGCTTAATAGAGATAATTAAGGCATTTTTTGTGTTAGCCTTTGGCTTAAATGACTTACCCTTTATATTATCCCTAGCTAACCCTGTTAAGTCGTAACCTTTTATTTCTTAAAAATACCCAAAATTCTAAAACCTTAAATGTAACACCCAAATACCCCTTAGAAGGATATGCGGATGTTACCTAATACAGGACTTAAACATATCAAACTATTACAAAGAATTGCCAGAATTCAAACGACCAATCATTACCTTTCCATGCATATTCGACTTTAAATAGAATTTAACTATAATAGGAGAGACTTATGTCTCATCAGAATTCTCATATGAGGAACATATTGCAACATATACCACTTTATTCCATTTTATTCAACTTGACATATTGACTAACTTTCAAACAAACTAACATGTCATACAATTACAAGTATGTGCAATAATGCATCAATAGAGGTATTAAGTCATCACAAATTAGGTATTGTCACACAAATAGAAAGCACTTCCAACACAATCCCAACTATCAAACTCCTCAGGCAACTGATTATCTGGAATTGTCACAATATTATTACAGAAATTCTTAATTCACAAACATCCATATCCAATTCATCAGACATAAGCCTTTAGAACTCATTCATTCATGATCACACTAAACAATTCAACAATGTAAACTATACATTCTTTACGTTATCATCTCAATTAATAATGCATAATTAAACTAACTAGTACTCAATTACATCGAATATCAATGTAAGTTCAAACACACCTTAAACAAGTCCATTTAAGTCCTATTGTACCAAAGAAATTAAATTAACCTTATATTGTTCATCAATTGTACAAAATCTCACTTTGTTCACCTTCTTAACCATTTCCCACAATTGTGGGATAAGTGACCCATAACCTCCAAACAGCTATTTTCACATGATAGTTTTTGAATCAGTTTTGTATGGTCATTATGACCTAGAAATTGACATTTTTGGACAATATGTTCTTATAAACAAATGTTCCTATATGTATTAGGTTTTAGACAAAATAAAGTTATTTCAATTTGGTTCGTTATTCCAAGAGTTATACCCAAAATACTACAGACTATTCTCAACCATGGACAACCACCAGAACTCAACTCCAAGACAAATTTCAAAACCCTTAATGATAGAAATCAAATTCGATTCCTTCATGAAAATCATAGATATATGTTTCTAGTTTAATTTAATTCAAAATCATACCATTTTGATGTCTACAAGTCACGATATGGCTAATATACCGATACCTGTTCAGTGAAACCACTCCTTCTAATGAGTATCCAGTATGTATCAAGTTTCTAACCATAATTCTTCATTAATTCAGTACACATTTTATCCACTTCAAACATCAAACAATACATG